>JAVTVY010008841.1:0-49299 GCA_036873755.1 Hanleya hanleyi | reverse complement strand
GGTAATGTCCAGTTGCAGAAGAATCACATTCCATGTATCATGAGTCTTTTAACGAACAGCTCAAACCCTGCATGTATGATTCGTCTTATCAGATCTAACGATACTTCCAGCAAGCTGTTTGAACTTTCTACTGGTGAATTTGTATTGCAAACTTTTGGTGAACATATCTCTGAGCATTGTGCTGGCCAGCGGACCATTTCTCATTTTTTGAAATATGGTTTATTTTTGCTCAGTCCAGGTAATTGTACTTTTTCTGGGGTAGATTGGAAGGTGAAGCGTGTCGCTACGACTTCGCACCATTATTCCTTCCTGACCGCTACCGTTGAGCTCCCTACAATATCTATTCCCCACCTCCTTAACGTTACACGGATTGTCAATCATGGCATGCCTTATCCAAGGTAAGTTCAGTTCCCCTTCGCCCATTAGATGACATTGACACATTGACGAATGACGTTTCTTTCTCGGACATTTTGACATATATTTCTTTTGGTGTTATTTTGTGTGCCGGCTTTGTTGTATTTTTCTATTTTTGTTGTTTCCGGAAGCGCTTGTATCATCGTTTTTTCACCTGTTGTAATCCTTTGTGTACTAGCCCAGTACCTACTGATGTACCCGAGTGTGTTGAATTACAGGAGGTGGCGGCGACTAATGTCCGGCCGTCATACTCCACTACCGTTTTTCCATCTTTGTATCCTCCATTGTAATTTGCTGATATATAGCTCCATACTTGTTGTTTTTGTCACTGGACTGGCAGGATGCATACTGTCTGTTCCTAAAGGAGGGAGATGTGTTGGTTTTCCCTTTTGTCTGGTCTGATCAACCAGCTAAGTGGTACAACACATCTGGCTTCTTTGCCCTTTCATTTTTTTTTTTCTGGACATTTATTTTCTCGTATATTGTGCATGTTTTGGTGTATTGTTGATAATACTGCATGCCCCAGTGAAGTTGATGAATCAATGATAAAACAGATAGATTGCATGGATTCCTTTGTGACTGATAAATTTGGTGATTTGCAGATTGATAAATATAGCCTTTGAAGTTCGTATTAGAATCTTGTAATGTGGATCCACAATGATTTTTTTTTTGATTGTTTTTCTTGTAGGATATTTATCGCGATCAGTTTCCATAATAGCTAGTGTGAGCTAAATGAAACTAGGATAATCGCGTGCTTGGAATAGGCTGTGGAAGCCTGGTGGGTGTGAGCTGATGAGCCCCCACAATTCCTGATTAGGCCATAGAAGCCTGGATATTTGGTTATTTGTTTTTTTTTGTATTGTTGTTTGGATCCTCAGATATATAATGATTTCTCTTGCACTGAATTGGTTTGATTTTCATGAACATGTAATGTGTTGATAAACTAGTTTGGATTTGAAGCTGATGTATGAATTTTCCAGCAATTGTTTTGATATTGTGTTTTGAGCGCATTGTTTTGACACGTCCACACTTGTCAGTGACTGGCACGTGTCCCACATACCTAGAATACTTTCATTGAAATGATAGTAAATATGGCCTTATGACTTTACGCAATGAATATGGACTACGGTAATTGAATAAATTGTTTCCGGTATTCGTCCGATATTTCTGATAACGACCTTGGCTGTTCATAATGGACTATTCTTCGACATTTCATTATTGTTCTTGCTGCCTTATTGTAGTTGTATGGCACTTTACAAGGTGCCATTCAACTTAGAATAGTGGAGATATGTAAGATATCAGCATCTTATGATAATTGGTTTTCTACAATTAAATATTGCATGATAGTCTTGATGTCATATATGATGCCTGCCTGTATGGTTTTATAACGTCGTAATACCCGGTAAATGTTTTGATTTGTGTGTCATTTCAGTATTCTATTATCGTTAAAAATGTGGAGGGATGTTTTTAACCCAGTTCACAAATCTGTGTTTCCCAGTTCTCATCATTTAACATGCTGTGAGGGTACTGACCCGTAATGTTTTCTTTTCTGTTTACGAAATTGCATGTTCATGATTTGAAATGTCCAAACAAGTATGAAAAATATGTTGTTTGTATCGGTCAGTCGATGGTATAAATATACAGCCCGATTTACCTAGAACAGACAATTTTGGAACTCCGTCTCGATGAAATGTATCAGAAACTTCAGGTCTAAATTTAACGTTTAGGGGCTGTCGTTGTTTGTCATTTGGCCATCGTCTGTACCACCTTTGATGTCAGAAGTCTGGAATAAAATCTTCAACTTCGTAACAACTTGATGACGACTTTCTTGATGGAATTTCTTGAGGCAAAAGATACAGGGCTATGAACTTCTTTCAGACTGCTGTAATACCCAGCAGCGAACTCGCAAGCTAGATCTGGGTACATGTAAAGTTGCCCGGTCGCCCTAACCAAGCCAGGCTATCATCTTACCGGCACAAAAGCCCGGGTTAGAACAATAATATCAACATCTTGACGACCAAAAAGTTTACAAACTGAATCAGATTCCCTCATAGTCTCCTATGTAGTAGTGAAGGCAGATTTGGGGCTGTCAGAAGTCAGTCCTCTGACATGACAGACGTCAGTCCTCTGACATGTCAGACAGCGATCTTACATTAATCTGCAGTAACTCTGCATCCTCTGCATTGTCAACTAGCCTGTAAACCTTAGTACTTTAGTATCTGGCAGATCGTTGATAAAGACCACGAAGGGTATGGGGCCTCGTACACTGCTCTGTTGAATACAACTACGCACACTGCCCCACTAACGTATTGCTCCACGCTGTTTTCGGTTGTTACAGCCACTTATCCAGATATGCCACAGGATTCCATCTTGGCCAACAACCGTTCATTGGGGACAGTGTCAAATGCCTTACAAAAATCTGGATAAAGTATGTTCACACTACGGCATTTGTCCAGTCTTCAAGAGTCTCCAACAAATTTGGCACACAGGATCTCCCAGGTCTAAAGCCATGTTGCTCTTCATAGAATAACTCATCTTCCTGTATATGCTCCATAACATCACCTCTAATTATGGACTCCATTACCATACAAGTAAGAATTACTGATCTGTAGTTACACGCTTGATTCTTTTTGCCTTTCTTGAAAATAGCTGTTATGTTTGCAAACTTTCAAGCACATGGTAGTCCACCTTCTCTTAGGGAACGCTGGAATATTTCACAAAAAGGAAGAGCCAGGACATCAGCCAGCTCATTCATATGGATGTATATCATCAGGTATATCATAATATCCCTGTGGATAACGATTTCATCCGCTCCCCCACCTTATCCACATCTTCTCCATCACGTTTTCTCTCAGATGTCGATATATTATTCAAATCTTCATCCTTAGAAACTGACACAAAGAAACTGTTCATTACATTGACCTCAGTCAGTTTTTAACAGATCACTCACACCACTTTTCGCTTTTGTATTACTACCTACATATTTCCAAAAGCTCGTAGGATTATCCTTCAAATCTTGAGAAAGTCTTTTCATAAAATCTCTATGAGTTATTGCATGCATTTGCTGCCTGGTTCCTGGCTTTCTTATAATCCTCATAAGCTGTTATAGTCCTCTTGTACCGGCCCCATACTACCTTCAATCGAACAGCATCCAAAGCAGACTTGGACGCTTTTTTAACACGTTTCCTGTTTGTGGTACACATACCTTTCTCCAGCATCCCCAGAAATCTCTTGGTAGCAGTAAAAGTCAAATCCCAGCATAACATGGTCACTTAGTCTCAGTGATGGATACTGCTCAATATCTTGAACCATATTTTCCTAATTTGTAAAAACTAGGTCTAGTTTACTTGGCGCCTGTCCATCTCTGTATCTTCTGTAAAATGGCACCTGCTGATACAGAAATGTGTCTTTGAAAGATTCCAATAACCGCCATTCTACCTGATGTTGTGATGTATTGGCTGCCAATATATCCCAGTTAATATCCATGCAGTTGAAATCTCCTAACATCAGAATATGTGAAAAATGTATACACGCGCAGCCTCCCTAAACACCTTAAAAAACTCCTCATTATTTCCTGCATCACTGTTAGGGCTTCTATATTTACACCCCAGTAATAACTGGTCACTGCTCTGGAGCGGTAAAGTACACCAGACTGCTTCCTCAAAGTCATTGTCCATAAGATCTTGATGTAGAACAGCTTTCAACGTACCACGTGCATAAGTGAGTGTACCCCTACCATTGCCTTTGAATGATTTCTCATGTATGAAAGGCTGACAACCTTTCAGGTTGATTTCCTCCACACCAATCTCACCAATGAAATGCTATATCAGTGCCACAATGTCAGGATCCACATCAGTTATCTACACAACTATGTACAGAGTTATTATTTACAGCTGGTGGAAGACTGTTATTATGAAAGAAAATACCTTAATTCCTTAATACGAAAAAAACATCATCTTTGGTTTGGAACTACTAACCGTAAGTTTCCATAGGTTACAGTATTCTGCTAGTGCATCAAGACCCTTTCGAAGATCTTGAGCACCCTCTTCTGCAAGAATGACAGTGTCGTTTGCATAAAAGATAACAAGAAGTGACAAACATTCATTAATCCCATCGTTGGCGGCAATGTCATTACTATTACCATCTTTAGTCATAACCAAAATTTCAAGATCATTCACAAACAGTGAATACAGGAAAGGTTACATATCCTTATCTTACACTAACCTGATGTATGAAAAGCACCTCTTTTTTTTCTTTAACAGTTACACATGATTTTATGGCTTTATACAATACATTCAGCAGCATCATCAACTAGTACAACCACTTCATCATCAATTCCTTCTGGCTCACAGTTTAGCTTTTCAAAACGTTCATTTATTTATTATTATTATTATTATTATTATTATTATTATTATTCATTATATCTAAAGGGGATTTAACATTATTTGAGTGACATCGCGAGTTTATCAACTTCCCATAGGCTTTAGTGTCAGAAGATTTTAAAGATCTAACTTCCTTCACCATTTCCTTTCTGTACACTTTATCAGTCTTCTTGGTTCTCTGTTGTACCTTTTGCTACACAGTTTCAGATCAAGCTTATTCTCCTCAGATTTAGCATTCAAATACTTATTCATTACTCTGTATAACTTTTCCTCGTTTCCTTACAATGATTCTTTTATAATGATTCTTATCATTATTCACAAAGTTTGCACTTTTATCAGCTACTTCTCAAAACAGACTTTTTTGTCCCCCGCAGCAACGCGACCGGGGACTTTAAAATGGTTCTTGCTTCTTTGTGTCCGTGGATGTCCGTGTACGTCCATGCATGCCTGTTCAAATTTTCCGCAAGCGATAACTTCCTAACGCTTTGTTGGATTGTTCCGAAATTCTGCATACGCATTCCTTGCGACAAGACGCCAGTTGGTATTGCATTTCAGCAACATCTGCCTGAAGGTGGCGCCACTGGGTCAAAATGGGTCTTGCTTCTTTGTGCCCGTGGACGCCTGTTAAAAATTTTCGCAAGTGATAACGTCCAATCGCTTCGTCGGATTCTCCCGAAATTCGGCATACGCATATCTTGCGACAAGACGCTGGTTGCTACTGCATTTCAGCAACATCTGCCTGAAGGTGGCGCCACTGAGTTTCGCTTCTTCGTGTCCGTTCCAGTTAAAATGGGGCTTGCTCTCTTTGTGTCTGTGTATGTGTGTTCAAATTCTTCACAGGCGATAACTTCCAAAAGCTTTGTCGGATTCCTTAGAAATTTAGCAGATGCGCTCCTTGTGACCAGACGTGGGTTGATATTGCGTTTCAGCAAGATCCACCTGAAGGTGGCGTCACTGGGTCTTGTTCCAATCTTCTGTGCATGTCCGTCGTTTCCATTCAAATTCTTCACAAGCGATAACTTCCAAATGCTTTGTCTAATTAGGCATCCCTAGGCATGCCTTATGTGTTTGTCATTTTCTTCTTTCTTCCTCTTCTCGCTGTTAGTTTTGAATTTCATGTCGCTTTAAATGAAGGACACCATTTTCTTAAATTTTGCATTCCAGTCCTTCTATTCCACATCATATGATTTACACTAAAGCTTTTGCAGGAACCATATTTTATTTCAGAAGTATAATATGAAATAACTGGCGGGGGAATCCCCGCAGTACCGAATCCCTGTTAGTTTTGAATTTCGTGTCGCCTTAAATGAAGGACAACACTTCCTTCAATTTTGCTATCAAATCATTCTATTCCACATCATATGATTTACCCTAAAGCTTTTGCATGATCCATATTTTTTTTTATTTCAGAAGCATAATATGAAATAACTGGCGGGGAAATCTCCGCAGTACTGAACCCCTGGTTTTTTAATTTCGTGTCATCTTAAATGAAGGACAACACTTCCTTCAATTTTGCTATCAAATAATTGTATTCCACATCATATGATTTACCCTAAAGCTTCTACACGAACCATATGTGTCCACACGTGTAACTTACTATATTGATTACAACTGAGTTCCTAAGTTTGGGTGCATACTATGCATATGATCAATTTCCTGAATTGAACTGAATTCGACCTTGTGGTTATGCACGAACCATATTTTATTTCAGATGTATAATATGAAATACCGAATCCCTGTTGTTTTTTTTTAATTTCGTGTCAGCTTAAATGGAGGACAACATTTCCTTCAATTTTGCTATCAAATAATTGGATTCCACATCATATGATTTACCCTAAAGCTTCTGCACGAACCATTTGTGTCCACACGTGTAACTTACTATATTTATTACAACTGAGTTCCTAAGTTTAGGTGTATACTGTGCATATGATCAATTTCCTGAATGGAACTGAATTCGAGATTCCAGACTGACAGATGATGGCATGCAGTCGTCAGTGTGGTTGTTCCATGTACAGGGAGCTTTATATGGATTTCTTGTCAGCATAACTACCACTACCCTCAAGGGGAGCATGTCCCCACCTCCCAGGGCGCTCAGCCGCACCCTCTATCTCCCAAACTAGCCCTCGCCCGACCCTCATATATTTGTGTTTGAGCATATATATCTCCAATATATCTTGGCCGGAGTTGAAATGTGTGTGTTGTCTGCAATATTGGAATAATTCTGCCACCCCTCAATGAATTGCAACCCCAAAAGGTTTCAATTTATCAGACACAGACCCATGTTTTTGTATTTGGTAAGTGGGTCCCTTGTCTATAGATCTTGCTTGGAATTGTTTTTCATGCCAATCTGCCTCTGGGTGGTGCCACCTGGGGTCAAGTTAAAATTGCATCTCCAGCCAATAACTTTTGAAAACCTTTTAGGATTCTTTCCAAATTTGGTGTGTAGTACCTTGCCTCAAGATCTGGCTTGAGAATGTTTTTCATGTAGATTCGTGTATAGGGGGACCACCTGAAAGCCAAGTTAAATGTTTCCAGACAATAAATTTTCAAAACCTGAACCAGGCACCGTTTTTCACTTTCTTCACAAATAATGAATGTTTCCTTTACTAAAATGCAAAAGTGATGTCTTCTCAATCGTATTCGATCGACTGTGTCTACTTTCTGCAATATTTGGCATATGCATTCTTTGTGACAAGATGTTGATTGGTATTACATTTCAGAAAGATCTGCCTGTTGGTGATGCCACTAGGCAATAACTTGAGAAGTGCTCATCAAATTCTTCTCAAATTAGGCATGCATATACATTGCACTTTGCCATTAGATGTTGCTTGGGATTGTGTTATCCACTACAGCTTAGAAGGTGACGCCACCTGATGACAAAATCTGAAATTTATTTTTGGCCAATAACTTGAGAACTACATGCTCATCGGATTCTTCACAAATTTAGCATGCATGTACCATGCCAGGAGATGTTGTATGGGATTGCCTTTCTCTCACTTGCACTTACAGGTGGCGCCACCTGGTGGCAAAATCCCAAATTTGTCTCCGGGTAATACCATTACCTAAGATGTCGCCTGAGATTGCGTTTCGCCCACTTGCACCTATAGCTGGCGCCACCTGGTGTTAAAATCAAAATTTGTTTCAGGCATTAACTTGAGAACTGCTCATCAGAATCTCCTCAAATTTAGCATGCATGTATCATGCCAGAAGATGTTGTGTTGGATTGCCCTTCGCTCACTTGTACTTACAGGTGGTGCCACCTGGTGGCGAAATACCAGATTTGTTTCCGAGTAATAACTTGAGAACCGCTCGTCAGATTCTTCTTAAATTTGGTTGAATATACCATGACATATGATGTCGCTTGGGATTGCCTTTCGCCCACTTGCGCCTACAGGTAGCACCACCTCGTGCCAAATCTAAATTTGATTTCGCTCATCGGATTTCTCTCCAATTTAGTATGCAGATACCATGCCATGATATGTCCCTTGAGATTGTATTTCGCCTGCTTCTGCATACTGGTGGCGGCACCCGATGGAAAAATCTGAAATTTGTTTCTGGCAATAATTTGACAACTGCTCATCGAATTCTTCTCAAATTTGGAATTAATACGCCATACGATGTCACTTGGGATTGTGTTTCGCACGCTTGTGCCCACAAATCTAAATTTGGTTTCCGGGCAATAACTTGAAGACCCCTCTTCAGATTCTTCCCAAAGTTCGTATGCTGATACATGTATCATGTCATGAGATGATGTTTGGGATTGCATTTAGCCCACTTGCACCTACAGTTGGCGACATCTGATGGCAAATTTAACATTTGTTTCCGGACAATAGGTTGAGAATGCATTCAGCTTCTTGGCAATCTGGTTTGCAGATAATATGCCTTGAGATGTCACTTGGGGTTGCTTCTCGGTTACATATTTTCCATGCTTCACTGCATGGAAACTATATTACAGAAGCAATCAACGTTCAGTCAACCGTTCTGAGTTGATTTTAATACCTGGGAAGGCAGAAAGACCCTTCCGCATCCAACGCCTATGAAGTAGCAGTTGCCTCCCTCATGTATAGGTCCCCGAGACCAACGATGCTAGAAAATATTGCTGCCATTTCGACAAAGGTCTTAGCATCCTCTGACTGCTTGTTGCTGTTTGAACATGTTCAACATTACATCTAGACTAGTGATGCTACTAGTTGCAGCGTTTGTTGTTTTGTATTTAATAAACACTTGACTGCACAGTGAATATCAGACAGAGGTTGGTCAAATTCCTCTACATCAAATTCAAAATGATTTCAGGGGCACACACAAAATGAACAGCACCCGTTCTTCTGAAGGCATATCAATACGTGTCTTTTGAAGCAATGAATTGTCGGGTTTACTGTTGGAAATTAACGGTATTTTCTATAACCTTAACAATATGAAGGGAGTTGTCGTTCTCACTTCTAAAAGTCGAATACATGGCTATGTATTACGTTCAACTCATTGAACGACGTTGACGTTAGGTTGACGCGAGCGGACGTGTTTTTCCAAAGCTCGTCGATTTCGTCGATACGAAGATAGATTGGCACTCTATACGCCGATTATCGAGATATCCGGATCCGGATAAGAGTGATACTTCATTCAACTTCTAAATTCTACTTCAGAATTCTGAATTGTTTTAATGAACTTTTTGGTGGAGCACTGAATTGTTACAATCCGAAACGGAGGCGGAGAAAGGGGATTCTGTGGCAAATTAATCAAGACGAGAAACCGTATGTTGTATACGATAGGCCTTCGATCTAAAATTGTGGTATTGGCTGTTTTCCAATTAAACCTTGATTTTTCGTAAGGGGATACTAGCCATCGGCCTTGATTTAATCATCATACAAATATTTTGCATGCATAATACTCCTAGCATTGGAGGTGCTCCTATAGACAGGAGGAATCTATAGACTATGAACTATGAACTATGCCAGCAAGGAAACATGAAATAAATCAAGACAACACTAGGATCCTTTTAGCACATTCTCAATTCATCCAAAGGTCACAGTAAATATAGAAACATGCGGTATCTGATATTGATAGTTTGTCGGGATGGCATCAAACGTTTCCCGTTTACAAACAAAGAAAACGATATTGCAATACACTGACCAGGTAATCTGCTACGAGTCGAATGGCCTAAAATGTTAACCCGGATAGGAATGTTTGATAATGCTGCGACCCAACCTGTAACCATCTGAGTCATCTATACGCGGTAAGACTGACCCTGGGATCGTGTGTATCCATTCTCAGCCTACTTTCGGCAACTGCAAGAGGGAATTTCCTGATATCCATACCACGTGACTTCGTCAGCCAATCAGCTAACGTCTACCGACGTAACCCCAACGTAACCCCAACGTAACCCGCCATTTTCGAGTCATGTGCTGCCCTACTTGTTCAAAATTACCGATCGACAACGCCTCTAGGGTGATACTAAAGTTATTCATACCTATATCTTTTGTAAGCCCAGGCAATATCTGTTTCTGAAGTGGTATGAAAACCTGTAATTTATCAGATTTCTCCAGTCTGTTCTCCGCCGAATGAAGGCCGAACAGAATCCGGTAAAGTACCGGATATCTCTCCGCGATAATGGAGAGACACGATTCGCAAGCCATCTTATGGATGGCGAAGTGTACGCAAATGTGCTGCGACCGTCACAAAAGCTGCTCATTTAGCCGAAATATTCACTTTTGATTACCATATATACCTCTGTCCAGAATACAGATGCAATTATCACGTGTCATTCCATTTTTGTTGAGAGATTTGACACGGGAACAATTCGATTACAAATGTATCAGCATTCATATAGCCACATCAGGTTATATCGCGAGAGAATCGATCAAACTTGAACGTCTATCACATTTGGTGAATTCCCCATTGATTATTTATAAGATTTTATCATTTTACTGGTTTTATGTGGACGGCTTATGAATGGGCTTATCAATAAATAATGTATTTAGTATCCATTTACTCTATGAAGGAAGTGGGCATCAGTGTACCGTGTGATTGCCCCTTTCTCACCCATAGTCCACTTCCTTCATCTTGATGTTCTGTGTACCTCTAAATAACAAATGTATTACAGCTGTGTTATCTTGGCATTTTTATAGTGCTTTGTCATAACTAATGAACTTCGAACAATACGACGACTTTTAATGTCGGATAATTTGGATAATTCGATGTAATATGTGTACCAGGAAAAGAAGGGCGATGAGAATTCAAATTTGATTTGAACTGTGTATCGATTTCATTCCACAGATCCGACACAAAGTTAGTAGAATACCTGTACACCAAATAGAACCAATTAGTACCAATTGACAAAACGGGAATGAGGCAAAACTTCCATTTGGTTAGATTGATAGCACAGCATGGAGGCCCATTCTCACGATGCGATTTGCTGTAACAACTCGGCGGGGGAATCCCCCGATTTGTAGCATGCAACTAATCGCTTGAAATAGGGCCTGTTATATTTCATACGACTGGCAGCATGCGGCTTAAATCGTACGAGTGTTTTCACGATGCAACTGAGCTGTATGCCACAAGTTGTAACTACAAATCGCACCGTGAGAATGGGGTTTAACCCAGCCTTAAGGATACTGAGCCCTCCTGCAGACAATTTTACACACCCTCTGAAATTTGTCTTTATACAGCTAAAAGTATGCCTCATAGGTATGACAAGGTATATATTCGTTGAAAGAGTATGTCTCAAAGATTCCATAAATATAAATTTGTTCGCTGTAAACGCAATTAATTTGAAAAACGAGCCTTCTTTTTGAAATGGTTATTTCCAATAAAGTATTCCACTTATCGCAAACTTCATTTGGATAAAAGAATATATTCAGTGTATGTAATTTAAAGTGATCGTAAACCCTCAAGTAAAGTTTCCATCAAATGAAAGACCATCGCAAACAGTGTCGAAAAATATTTATTTTAATTTTTTACGATTTTATTACACAGAGTAAACTGCAAATAAAGCATGGTATTCTATGGTGGTCTGTTGCAATCATATTTAGGTCCAGTGACGTCACACTGCCTTAATACATATATTTCAAACTTTGTATGCACTTTCCAGTGCTTGATTCAAGCTTAAGGTGTGCATACTTTGAGTTTCAACACAGACTCACTGCTTCAATGTGCATGTTTCACCAAAATCTGGGAGATGGTGACTCATGAGTGTCAAGTCAATTTGAATCTTGCATTTAATTTCTCCGATTTTGGAACAGGCAGAATGGAACAGTGAGTCTGTGTGGAAACTCAAAGTATACATACCTTAAGCTTGAATCAAGCACTGGAAAGTGCATGCAAAGTTTGAAATATATGTATTGGGGCAGTGTGACGTCACTGGACCTAAATATGATTGCAGCAGACCACCATAGAATACCATGCTTTAATTGCAGTTTACTCTGTGTAACATGAGCAGTGTGACTAACGTCACAGGACCTACGAAGTAGAGTAGGCATTAGGACTCGAACGCGAACTGAACTCTTGGAAATCCCCACCCCCAGTTGAAATCCTGCCTATATTAAGATGAGCACTGCCCAAGTCAGAATCGCCAGTGATTTTCATCAAAAATCACCAGAAATTTTCATCAAAAGTAGGTCAGCTCAGAACTTGTTGGTAACAGTCTCCTAATGCGCCGGATCGCCGATTTAATTTTACAATTTTTTAAGTAAAGGAAACAGATTGAATAATAAAAAGTTCAGTAGATTTCAAGCTTTACGTGTGAAAATACATTTACATCTCTTTAATGGTTTTCAGTGCCCTTGTCCATGATCAAAACAACTTTTTGAATCGCATTATTTTCCCAACAATACAACAAATTTTTATATATAGTACTATAGTAGAAAGGTAGCATTTATGTAGATTACGGTAATTCAACTCAAGACCAACACCTTCTCTGCACAAGATAATAATGATTCCATGTCATTCTCCTGAGCATAGCCGGTACAAAGACGAATAAATAGCGTCTCTACATCACGTTGTTATCTAGATATATGAGACAACACATTTTGGGTATCGGCAATCTGATGAATGTACTATTCCGGTTTTCTTGTTTCACATTATATTCTATGACGGTTGATCGGTGATTTTCTTCATTGATAAACCTTAAACCACCTCAGCTTCGTTGTGTGAATCGGAATTACATTGCTGTGACACACCAACACACTCCGTGGCAGTGATTCTGTATCCCCTAATCAAGGAATCAAAATGGATCAAGATTTGAGATGACAAGAAAAATTTAGACATATTTTGTAATTTTTTGTTTAAATTATATCCCAGTGTGAATATAGTCAATATTCAAGAGATACAAAAAAAACCTCAAAGTATGTGCTCATATTTTCACATCATGATCAAAGTTACTTTATCTACATGTAGTTAAATTCTACACAAAGAAAATAAATTAAGACCCTTTAAACATGCCGTCAATGCCAGATGTTGAGTTTTATACAGCTGTAGATCAGGGCTCTGGGTGCATATATCATGTTTCCACACACTTGATGCACACAACAGCGGCAAAAACAAAGCCTCCTTGAACAACCTATCTTTATACAGGAAATTCTTAACTGAGAAAATACCATTCTCTCTCAAAAGAAAACAATTTACGCCAGGAACGCCCTTTTTATTAAGCTAATTTTGTTAGGTAGGGGCCTACTTAGATTCAATAATTGTCACGAAATTTTTTTGATTATATCTTAATTGCAACCATGATTGTTCCTCAAACCTGACATGCTTGAGGTATGTACATGTATAACACACTTTCACTTGAGAGTCCAGACATTCCACCATTCATGTGCACAAATTGTACTCAACATGGAATAATTAAATTCACACTACCCATTTCTACAGTATCAGTACTATGTTACTATCTGTAGCATAGCATTTCCTATTTCATTATCCCATCACGTTTTGTACTGTGTTATATATACAGTGAAACATACAGCCAAGGGTTCCCAATGGGCATGACAGTGCACTCGCTGAGCTATCAATAAATAATTAAAAAAATAATTATAAATCAAATTTTCATCAAAATTCGGTAAGCTCAGAACTTGCTGGTAACAATGCCCTAATGCACGTTCATGCCAAAAATCAAGGTTCTAATGTCAATGGTTCTCCTTATTTTGCCGACGAAAGGATTCGGATGGACTGACTGACTGACTGACTGACTGACTGACTCACTCATTACCGGACAATTTGCGATCTGTAGCCTACTTCGTAGGAATAAAATCGTAAAAAATTAAAATAAATATTTTCCGACACTGTTCGCAATGGTCTTTCATTTGATAGAAACTTTACTTGAGGGTTTACGATCGCTTTAAACATCGGATCCCAATATATATCAAGGAAGCGACTTCAGTTTGGGCTTACCTGATTTCATACCACAATCATGATGTTATTGTACATGAATGAATAAATAATTAGATTAAATGATAATTACTTCGTGCACAATGAAGTACACGCGTCTAGTCTGTCATTCAACATTCACATATCGGCCACTAAAGAATTTCCACGTCCAAAATCCAAAGACCTAATTCATATTTCATATAACAGCATTAGCACCAAATTTAAACTAGAGCCTTAGGCACTGAAACGGGGCTATTTAAATGTAAAATAGGCTGTTGGAATAATTCCACTAAAAGATGTTCAGTCCCATGGCGAAGAGCTATACAATTTGTAGTCTCACACATTTCTCTCAATAAGGATCTCTAGTGCATTAGTGTAATTGTACACATATATTTAAAAAAATAACTTGTGACCGATGGGACAGACATTTATTATGAAACCAACCTGATGAAATGATAAATAATGTTTTCTCTGCATGTTACCAATATTTGTAAAGTATTTTTACTTTTTTCAGATTATAGAAAGCATATCCTTCAGCAGTAAATGACAAAAAATGAATATTGAGATACAATGTAAAATCCTCATGGTTAGATGGACTGGATCTATGCTGGTATGTATCCTCTCATGGCATCATATTATTTACATGTACCTCCTCCTGCCAGTACACCACTAGTTTGGACGGTTACAAATTCTTACAATGGTTGTATGTAGACTTGTACATGTAGCTCACTGCTATCTAAACATAACTTGGAGTTTGACCCTATCAATTGACCTTATCAGCTACGTGAACCAAGCCATTGACCTAGGTCATGCATGTGTCATGCATGTGTTTATGCTCTAAATGGTATAGAGGATCTGGTGGAGGGGATGTTTGTGAGTTAGTCGCCAGGTTACATACCGTGTATACAATTTCTGCAAGAATGGAAGCCTCGAAAATTAGAATTTCTCGCCAACATGGCAAACATATGATAAGTCTGCCTTAAACTATTTTCTTCTGTATATGTTAGGTGTTCTAAATAAAGTATTTATCAACCAGCAATTTATGACATCCTTTCAGGAAAACTCTTTAAGTCAACCTCTGAATAATATCCATTTTGTATTCATGCTCTAAAGCAGGAAATCTCTGTGAAAATGACATATGAACATAAATAAGAATAGCAGAAAATATTTAACTTCACTAATATAGACCAGGTGAAACAAAATCTAGCCAAAATAGTTGAACAAACTATCTGCAGTAGCTGAATAACTTGATTACTTTTTTCTTCTGCTCTTCCTCTCAAGGCCTAAAGCAGTTAAATAAACAACCAGTCACCCTGGCAACGGTACCAAATGTGCTCAAGTTTTTCCTCACTACAATACAGGACCATTAGTCCCTACGGGACAAATCGCCCCGTCAAAAATAACAAAAACAAACAATCATAGTTGGCATATACATAAACATAGGCTAGTTTCTTGCAAGAGAGAAGCGGTAAACAGTTTTCAATGATGCCGGCAAGACATCATGATATTCCAATAATATAAAATCCGTATCGCTGATCATTATTCTCAATCCATATGATTGTCGTTGTAAAGTCGTTATTTAGAGAAGGATGTATATCTCAGTAACGCTTTCCTTGACAATTCATTTGAACATCATGAAGATCTCGAAGTGCATGGGTTCATACAGCCTCTAGCCCAGGGTTACGAAACCTAACGCTATAAATCTTGCAAGCTTTAATTTGGTGTGTCTGGTTACATAGCGTTTCACGCCTTGTAGCACATGTAATTGAGGGGGAGGGGGTGTTTAACGAACAGTGATAAGAGGCTTAAGGTTACTGTATCGGGTCCCAGTTGCGTACGAGTACGTATCACAATTTTGTTTAATTACGGGGCAGTGCTTTTTTGTATCCAAACTATGGACGAGGCCGACGAGGCCACCACGGGACGACGCAGTCGTGCTGAGCAAACTTAGTAGAACTTCCTGAAGCAGGGCAATGAGAGGGTAGGCATATGCAAGGAAGTTGTCCCAGCTGTTCGAAAGGGCGTCGATGGCAAAGGTTCGAGCGTTCAGAATCGGGCTGACGAAGAGGGAGAGCTGTGCATTGTTCTTCGTCGTAAACAGGTCAGTAGTATAGTCTAAGCATTTAAACTCAACTTGACCTACTTATTTGTTCCCCCGGGTAAAATTTAAGGGGGAACCCAGGTTAAAGTATAGGAAGCGCTCATGCACGCCTTTGACCACTGTGGCGGCAGGTGGCGGTCACGTGGCGGTCACGTGGAGGTAAAACAAAAATAATAAAAAAATAAAAAACGGAACACGGACTCGTACAATATACAATATACGGGGAAATGCCTGTATGGGTATAGCTCCATACTGGCTATATGGGGGAAGGGGTGGTCAAAAAAATTTTGTGGGTGTTACTATGGGTTGTGGGGTCTCGTTTTTCTCGTCTCGCCGAGAAAAACACAATGGGAAGGGTCCCGGAGCGAATCGGTGAAATTTTTGGGGAAAGTCACCGAGGTTTGTAAAAAGGCTCATACTGGCTATATGGGGGGAGAGGTGGTCAAAACTTTTTGTGGCTGTTAATTACTATGGGTTGTGGGGTCTCGTTTTTCTCGTCTCGCCGAGAAAAACACAATGGGAGGGGTCCCGGAGCGAATCGGTGAAATTTTTGGAAAAAGTCACCGAGGTCTGTATACTGGCTATATGGGGGTATAGGTTCAACCTGGGAAATTCACACACGTTCATTGTGATATGGGTTGTTAGGTCTTGTTTTTCTCGTCTCGTCATTTAGAACACGATGGGAAGGGTCTCGGAGCGCAACGGTGAAAGTTTTGGAAAAGTACCATATAGCCCATATAGTCCCATACTGGTTATATGGGGGTATAGGTCCAACCCGGAAAATTCACACACGTTCATTGTGATATGGGTTGTTTGGATTTGTTTTTCACGTCTCGTCATTTAGAACACGATGGGAAGGGTTTCGAAGCGAAACGGTCAAATTTTTGGAAAAGTACCGGGTAGGTCTGTATATAGGCTCATATAGCTCCATACTATATATATATATGGGGGTATAGGTTCAACCTGGGAAATTCACACACGTTCATTGTGATATGGGTTGTTTGGATTTGTTTTTCACGTCTCGTCATTTAGAACACGATGGGAAGGGTCTCGGAGCGAAACGGTGAAATTTTTGGAAAAAGTTCACCGAGGCCTGGGTAGGCCCATAGGCCTATACTGCATGGCTATGGGGGTATAGGCCCATACGGGGTGGACGTTTTGGGGTCTAGGTGAGCCCCTAATGATCCTATAGTCTGCGCATGCGCAGTCTGGCCGTAGTATAGAAAGCAGGCATTTTGGGGGGTATGTGGGTGTGTGTTTGGGATAGAGATGGACCGCTATGGGTCCGAATGGGTCGTGGAAGGTGTCAAAGTGAAGCTTGTGTGGGGTAGAGTCAGAATGGCGTGTTTTTAAATGCAAGTCGCGTCAATCTGCGCATGCGCAGTTGGTTGTAGTAAGTAAAGTGGCCATTTTGGGGTGCGTGGAGGTGTGTTTGGGGTGAGAGGGACCATCCTTGGTCCGAATGCGTCCTGGGAGGTGTCATTTTGTAGCTCTCGGGGTGTACATCTCCATTTTAGGGATGTTCGCTTCATCTGTGACGTCATCGGTGACGTCATCAGTACGAGTAGTAGCGAAAGTGGGCATTTTAGGGAAGTGCAGGAAGGTATTTTGGGTAGAGAGGGACCATCCTTGGTCCGATTGTGTGGTGGGAGAGGTCATTTTGTAGCTCTCGGTGTGTAGACCCCGATTTGAGGGATGTTCGCGTCATCTGTGACGTTATCGGTGACGTCATCAGCACGAGTAGTAGCGAAAGTGGGCATTTTAGGGAAGTGAAGGATGGTATTTGGTGTAGAGATGGACCATCCTTGGTCCGAATGCGTCGTGGGAGGTGACATGTTGTAGCTCTCGTGGTGTAGACTCCGATTTGAGGGATGTTCACGTCATCTGTGACGTCATTGGTGACGTCATCAGTAGGAGTAGTAGCGAAAGCGGATATTTTGGAGCAGTGAAGGAAGGTATTTGGTGTAGAGATGGACCATCCTTGGTCCGAATGCGTCGTGTGAGGTGTCATCTTGTAGCAACGCCCGCCAACAGCAAGCTCAATGCTTCAACGCCCTGGTGAAATAGCTCAGAAGCTCTGATTTTCTAGATATTCCATGGAATTGTCACTAATTCTTCGAAATGCAGTGACGTCCGTCGTTACGCCTTAACCGACCGGAGAGAGAGAACAACAACAACAACAAAGATGACACATGAGAGAACAACAACAACAAGAATTTTTTTTTTTCAAAAAGTTTATTTTCCCCAATATTACATCTTACCCACGCTGGGGGAGCCGCGTTGGTTATGTTTACAACTCAAGAAGACTCTTGTCCAATCAGAGGCCACCATTTGCATCTGTCATATTCGTTCCTGTCCGTTAGATGTATTCTTGTCCAATGAGAAGTCACCATTTCAGAAAGTTCCATCTTCGGCCATGATCCGTTTGTTCTAATCATCGTCAGGCAGGCCAGGATACCGCTGAGGCAACAGATCCTCAGATAGTTGTTTGCGCATTCTGAGTATCTATCAGTGCATGGATGAATGCATTCATCCGATGGGAAGATTCCGTAATTTGGTCACGAAAAACGTGACATTGGTGACCCTCTCCACTATCCACTTGGTGTTGGGGCGCTGTTCATAGGCCCATCCCAAGACATCCAATTGGTCCACTTGGTCCAGCACGGGTTGTAGCGATGTCCGGTTAATGACGGTAAACGGTTGGTCAAATACCCGGATGTTACTACTCGGGTAAAAGTATCGGACTTGGTCTGTCTCCTTATGCTGCAGTACATAACCAAACGCCAGATTTAATTTGAAGGACGTAGCTTGGTCATTGAAGATGGCTTCCACGTAGCTGCGTAGACGGGCGAGGCCAGTCAGTCGGAAATTGTAGATATCTTGAATAGGGCGATGACGGTGGAAACAGTGCCGTATCATGGGCCAATGGCGCCGATAGATGTCACCCACTGGATGGGCGTCCTGTAAGAGATCGCTGGTAACATCCATCGCATCTTCCAGAAAATATTCGTTGTTGTCAGGCGTATGCCTGGGAACAGTAATGCTAGGGACCGGCTGGATATCTAGGCTCTTCTGAACTGTGGGTATAGGCGGGCTCTCCGTGATCGCATCACCAGTGACATTCGTCTCCCCGGGCTCATCTTCACTACGTCTGACTCTCATGGGTGCCTCTTTAGTGGAAAGTTGTCGCTCATACCGTGGTGATGGACCATGAATCAAACGTTGGTGCTGTCTTAACTGACTGGGTCGTTTGAAGAGTTGACCACATTCATTACAGTGTTCCGTCGCGCCCTCGTGGAGTGAGCGTTCGTGGCGCAGTAAAGCATCTTCTCGATTAAATGACCATGCGCAGGTTATACAAGTATGTCGTGCACCGTTGTGGATGCAGGACTCGTGTCGTCGCAAATCTTCTGGGCGAGTAAATGACTTCTGGCAAGTTGTGCAAGATAACATGTCGGCTGTGGATCTGAAAATGATGAATGCCGTAAAAATTCTGGCTCTTATAGGCCAACATAGAAGTACCCGGATGTAGGCGCGGACGTCAGCGACAAGAACCCGGATGTACAAGAACCCGGATGTAAAAGTCCCGGATGTAAAAGTGCCCGGATGTTCAATTCACTTCAGCCACTGGAAAATCTCTCTCTATTTATAGTTAGAGGCAAGGTGACCGTCCTATCGACCAATCAGAAGCCATCATTTCAGAAAGTTTAATCTTCGTTCAGTGTAACCTAAACGTCTTCGGGCAATCCATGATACTGAAGCCCGAAGCTCTTACTTCTCTCATTCAACACTGAGATCAATCTCCTTCGGCTCTTCAATTTGCGGCGGTGAATCGACCTCCATGGGTTCTTCTATTCTCAGATGCATTCCCATAGAAACTAAAATATCCGGTCTCGAGAGTGGCGAGCGTAATCCGTGTATGACATTTCGGTGACGTCTCAATTGACTAGGATGCTTAAAGACTATATCACAATCCGCACATGTATGCATGGGTACTTTGTGGCGTGCACGTGTGTGACAACGCACACTGTCCAGGCGATGAAAGCGCTTCGAGCAAGTTGTACAAGAGAACATATCGGCTGTGGATCTGGAAATGATGAATGGCGTGAAAATTCCGGCTCTTATAGGCCAACATAGAAGTACCCGGATGTACAGTTAGGGATGTACAAGAACCCGGATGTACCCGGATGTAAAAGTCCCGGATGTAAAAGTGCCCGGATGTTCACGAATGTACCATCATCCCAGACTTCTATCAGGCCCAGTTCCAGAAGCTCTCATGTCCTGCAGGTGAATAGTCAGTCATATTGTGTGTGTGTATGCATGTGCGCGCCTGTGAGTATGCATCTGTGTGTGCGTGTGTGTGTGTGTACGTGTGTATGTGTGTGTGTATGTGTCTGTGTGTATGTGTGCGTCTGCGTGTATGTGTGCGTCTGTGTATGTATGTGCGTGTGTGTATGCGTGTATGTGTGTGTATACGTCTGTGTGTATGTGTGTGTGCGTGTATGCGTCTGTGTGTATGTGTGTGTGCGTGTGTACGCGTGTGTGTGTGTGTGCTTGCGTGTGTGTGTACGCGTCTGCGTGTATGTGTGTGTGCGCGTGCGTATGTGTGTGTGTGTATGCGTATGTGTGTATGCATGTGTTGCGTGTGTACGCGTGTGTGTGTGCTTGCGTGTGTATGTGTACGCGTGTGCGTGTATGTGTGTGCGTGTGTGTGTATGCGTGTGTATGTGCATCTGTGTGTATGCGTGTGTGTGTGTGTATGCGTCTGTGTGTGTGTGTCTGTGCGTGTGTGTATGCGTGCGTATGTGCGTGTATGCGTGTGCATGCGTCTGTGTGTGTGCGTGTGTGTGTATGCGTGTGTGTGTATTGGTGTGTGCGTATGCGTGTGTGTGTATATGCGTGCGTATGTGTGTTTCAGAGTGTGTATGCGTGCGTGTGTATGCAAGTGTGTATGCGTCTGTGTGTGTATGCGTCTGTGTATGCAAGTGTGTGTATGCGTGTGTGTGTATGCGTGCGTGTGTGTGTATGCGTCTGTGTGTGTGCTTGCATGTGTGTATGTGTGTATGCGTCTGTGTGCATGCGTGTGTGTGTATGCGTCTGTGTGTATGTGCGCGTGCGTGTATGTGTGTATGCGTGTGTGTGTGCATGTGTGTGTATGCGTGGGTGTGTGTGTGCGTGTGCGTGCATGTGAGCGTGTGTGTATATGCGTGCGTATGTGTGCATGCGTTTGTGTGTATGCGTGTGTGTGTGTATGCGTGTGTGTGTGTGTGTGTGCGTGTGTGTGTGTATGCATGTCTGTGTATGTGTGTGAGTATGCGTCTGTGTGTATGTGTGTGCCTACACACAGACGTATACACAAACACACATGCATACACACAGCCACACACACATACACACACGCATACACACACACGCACACACATACACGCACACGCGTACACATACACACGCAAGCACACACACACGCGTACACACGCACACACACAGATGCATACACACATGCATACACACACACACGCACACACAGGCACATGCACGCACGCATACACGCACACGCGTACACACGCAAGCACACACACACTAGCAAGGACACACGCACACACATACACAGACGCATACACGCACACGCGTACACACACGCGAGCACACAGACTCGCAAGCACACACAGGCGCATACACACATAGACATACACACACACACAGACGCATACACACACATGCATACACACACACATGCATACACATACGCATACACACACACACATACATACGCACGCACACACACACACACACACACATACACGCACACGCGTACACACACACGCAAGCACACACACACACGCGTACACACGCACACACACCTACACACAGACGCATACACACACTCACGCATACACACAGACGTATACACACACATACACGCATACACACACGCACATACATACACAGACGCACATATACACGCAGACGCACACATACACACAGACACATACACACAGACATACACACGTACACACACACACAGGCGCATACATGCATACACACACACAATATGACTGACTATTCACCTGCAGGACATGAGAGCTTCTGGACCTGGGCCTGATAGAAGTCTGGGATGATGGTACATTCGTGAACATCCGGGCACTTTTACATCCGGGACTTTTACATCCGGGTACATCCGGGTTCTTGTACATCCCTAACTGTAGAACATCCGGGTACTTCTATGTTGGCCTATAAGAGCCGGAATTTTTACGCCATTCATCATTTCCAGATCCACAGCCGATATGTTCTCTTGTATAACTTGCTCGAAGCGCTTTCATCGCCTGGACAGTTTGCGTTGTCACACACGTGCACGCCACGAAGTACCCATGCATACATGTGCGGATTGTGATATAGTCTTTTAAGCATCCTAGTCAATTGAGACGTGACCGAAATGTCATACACGGATCACGCTCGCCACTCTCGAGACCGGATATTTTAGTTTCTATGGGAATGCATCTGAGAATAGAAGAACCCATGGAGGTCGATTCGCCGCCGCAAATTGAAGAGCCGAAGGAGATTGATCTCAGTGTTGAATGAGAGAAGTAAGAGCTTCGAGCTTCAGTATCATGGATTGCCCGAAGACGTTTAGGTTACACTGAACGAAGATTAAACTTTCTGAAATGATGGCTTCTGATTGGTCGATAGGACGGTCACCTTGCCTCTAACTATAAATACGGAAACACGCATGTTAGATGTACATTTCTCACAACCTGTACCAGACCCGATCAAATGGAAAAGCCAGCCAATTCTAAGGCAGACGAGCAATCGTTGAAGATTGACGAAAAGGTGCCGGTTCCCGCTCGACTCCGCAAAAGAGTTACAAAAAGATACCCGCCCATAACTATGGAAATGATTGATGATTTCTTCAGTGTGGGTTACAGCTCTACCAGGGGAGAGCCCGGAGATCTCCGCTACCATCGCCAGCGATGCCTGACCTGCCTTGAAGGTGTACCCTTGGCCGGGTGTGATCTTTGCACGAGGAGAGAGATTTTCCAGTGGCTGAATTGAACATCCGGGCACTTTTACATCCGGGACTTTTACATCCGGGTTCTTGTACATCCGGGTTCTTGTACATCCGGGTTCTTGTCGCTGACGTCCGCGCCTACATCCGGGTACTTCTATGTTGGCCTATAAGAGCCACAATTTTTACGGCATTCATCATTTCCAGATCCACAGCCGACATGTTATCTTGCACAACTTGCCAGAAGTCATTTACTCGCCCAGAAGATTTGCGACGACACGAGTCCTCCATCCACAACGGTGCAAGACATACTTGTATAACCTGCGCACGGTCATTTAATCGAGAAGATGCTTTACTGCGCCACGAACGCTCACTCCACGAGGGCGCGACGGAACACTGTAATGAATGTGGTCAACTCTTCAAACGACCCAGTCAGTTAAGACAGCACCAACGTTTGATTCATGGTCCATCACCACGGTATGAGCGACAACTTTCCACTAAAGAGGCACCCATGAGAGTCAGACGTAGTGAAGATGAGCCCGGGGAGACGAATGTCACTGGTGATGCGATCACGGAGAGCCCGCCTATACCCACAGTTCAGAAGAGCCTTGATATCCAGCCGGTCCCTAGCATTACTGTTCCCAGGCATACGCCTGACAACAACGAACATTTTCTGGAAGATGCGGTGGATGTTCCCAGCGATCTCTTACAGGACGCCCATCCAGTGGGTGACATCTATCGGCGCCATTGGCCCATGATACGGCACTGTTTCCACCGTCATCGCCCTATTCAAGATATCTACAATTTCCGACTGACTGGCCTCGCCCGTCTACGCAGCTACGTGGAAGCCATCTTCAATGACCAAGCTACGTCCTTCAAATTAAATCTGGCGTTTGGTTATGTAATGCAGCATAAGGAGACAGACCAAGTCCGATACTTTTACCCGAGCAGTAACATCCGGGTATTTGACCAACCGTTTACCGTCATTAACCGGGCATCGCTACAGCCCGTGCTTGACCAAGTGGACCAATTGGATGTCTTGGGATGGGCCTATGAACAGCGCCCCAACACCAAGTGGATAGTGGAGAGGGTCGCCAATGTCACGTTTTTCGTGACCAAATTACGGAATCTTCCCATCGGATGAATGCATTCATCCATGCACTGATAGATACTCAGAATGCGCAAACAACTATCTGAGGATCTGTTGCCTCAGCGGTATCCTGGCCTGCCTGACGATGATTAGAACAAACGGTTCATGGCCGAAGATGGAACTTTCTGAAATGGTGACTTCTCATTGGACAAGAATACATCTAACGGACAGGAACGAATATGACAGATGCAAATGGTGGCCTCTGATTGGACAAGAGTCTTCTTGAGTTGTAAACATAACCAACGCGGCTCCCCCAGCGTGGGTAAGATGTAATATTGGGGAAAATAAACTTTTTGAAAAAAAAACTTCTTGTTGTTGTTGTTCTCTCATGTGTCATCCTTGTTGTTGTTGTTATTCTCTTTCTCCGGTCGGTTAAGGCGTAACGACGGACGTCACTGCATTTCGAAGAATTAGTGACAATTCCATGGAATATCTAGAAAATCAGAGCTTCTGAGCTATTTCACCAGGGCGTTGAAGCATTGAGCTTGCTGTTGGCGGGCGTTGCTACAAGATGACACCTCACACGACGCATTCGGACCAAGGATGGTCCATCTCTACACCAAATACCTTCCTTCACTGCTCCAAAATATCCGCTTTCGCTACTACTCCTACTGATGACGTCACCAATGACGTCACAGATGACGTGAACATCCCTCAAATCGGAGTCTACACCACGAGAGCTACAACATGACACCTCCCACGACGCATTCGGACCAAGGATGGTCCATCTCTACACCAAATACCATCCTTCACATCCCTAAAATGCCCACTTTCGCTACTACTCGTACTGATGACGTCACCGATGACGTCACCGATGACGCGAACATCCCTCAAATCGGGGTCTACACCCCGAGAGCTACAAAATGACCTCTCCCACCACACAATCGGACCAAGGATGGTCCCTCTCTACCCAAAATACCTTCCTGCACTTCCCTAAAATGCCCACTTTCGCTACTACTCGTACTGATGACGTCACCGATGACGTCACAGATGAAGCGAACATCCCTAAAATGGAGATGTACACCCCGAGAGCTATAAAATGACACCTCCCAGGACGCATTCGGACCAAGGATGGTCCCTCTCTACCCCAAACACACCTCCACGCACCTCCAAAATGGCCACTTTACTTACTACAACCAACTGCGCATGCGCAGATTGATGCGACTTGCATTTAAAAACACGCCATTCTGACTCTACCCCACACAAGCTTCACTTTGACACCTTCCACGACCCATTCGGACCCATACCATCCGAATGGGTCGTGGATGTCGTCGGCCTTGGAGTTGGGCAGAATGCTTAGCGCTGAGCAGAAGGGGAGAAGCATAAGAATAGGCGCCAGCCTCGATGACATGACAGTAGTCTTGTTGAGCGTGTCAAGAAAAACCCCGTAGGCAGGAGTGGTGACCGGGAGACAGAAGCATCGACCCATCAGGCTGACGGATGGCAGGATCAAACGCGAGTCCACCTGTGGTGACAGGACCCAGTCGGTGTACAACGTAATACGCTGAATAGCGAGAAACATCTCCTGAAGACGATCAACTTCCTTGGAGGCTAAGGGAGAGCGGCTAGGAAAACTTCAATACATGATCCAATTCGCGGTCCGGTACAGGCTGTTGTCTGGGAGAAACCATCGTGGAGTTTGTAAAACGTGAACGTAGGTTTCTTAAACTTGTCGTCGTCCACAAGCTGACGGTCGTAAGAAGTAAATATGGACGCCCATTCCGGAGACAGAGCACAGGAAGTGAGAGTTGACGTCGACGAAGGTCCGGACGAAAAGACAGAAGAAACCGCTGTCACACGCTTGCATCAAGAACGAGTAGAAGTAGAGACAGTACTTGTAGGCTCGGGCATCACAGGAACGGGAGCAGTCAGTGCCGCCATCTTATCCGCAAACGTAAACGCATCCGTGTCTACAGAGTTGACGTCCGGTGGGGGTGATGACTTCCGAACAGAAGCAGATGATGCAGAAGACGAACGACGATCAGGCTTTGAAACATCGTCGAGGTCTCGATGAAAAAACGCAGATGCAATAGGGGAAAACTGATTCGCAACTGGTGGCGTGGTAGGAAGGTTAAGGGAAAAGTTGACAGACAACAGATGAACAAGTGGATGACATGATTGTGACATGTTGATCGAAGGTAAAGATCCGCAAGCAGACACCCGGTGGCGAGGTGGTGACCGAGAACGGCATCGTGAAGATCTGGAATGACGACAAGGTGATCGGGAATGGCCTAGAAGCGTCGGGGAACGACGTAATGGCGTCCGAGAATGGCGTTGCGGCGTACGGGAAGAAACGTTGTGGAGTACGGGAATGGCGTTGTGGCATACGGGAACGGCGTTATGGTGTACGGGAACGGCGTTGTGGTGTACGGGAACGGCGTTGTGGCGTACAGGAACGGCGTTGCGGTGTACAGGAACAGACGTAGAGGTAGAATCTTATAGTTACTAACGTCAAGATGCCAGAAATCGATCGAGGCAGAAACCGTAGGTTGATGTAAACCGGAGCCCAAAGTGTCGCTGCGGGATCTGAACGAGGGACGATTGGTAACGGACGGGTGAACGGAGAAGTCATGGTCTTGGAAGGCAGTCGCGCAGCCAAAGAAAATACCTCATCCCATTTCACAATTTGAACTGATCAATCAAAAGTTTCTATACAAAGAGATAACTGGTGTTTTTCAATAAAATCCCTGAAATCAATGTTCAATCCTGAATCACCATCAAATTTGAGGTCAAATTATTATCAGTCCGCCTCAAATGTATTAGATCAATTGATCATCCAGTTAATTATGGTAATACAATTCATGAGGATCAAAGAAATTTTTTTTGCAATGCCGTAGCCCAAAAAGATGTTTTGGACGAAGCAGTCGTAGAAGAAGGACGGGCTAAGAATGTTGAGGTGAAGTCGAAGCCCGTTGTAGCAGAGTACTAGGCTGTGGCTGAACATCAGCAGTAGTCGATAGAATGGAAGAAAACCGGAGCCCATAGTGTCGATTGGTGTAGGCTCGGGCGATGGTAGCTCTCGAAGTTGAAGTAGACCGCCACTTGGAGACTGTGTTCTTTTATTATGTTGTCCCAAGCAGTGGCGGACGATTGCGTAACTCCAGACTTGATCTTTGTCCCGGCCATCAGACGAGTCGCTGCCGACGAGAGCCATTTCTGATTGTCCTCCCGAGAAAATAAACCCACACCAGACCTATTCATAATTTCTCAGTAAAATGAAATTAATTTAATGCTCAAGTTAATTTTGGCTGTGAAAAGTAATTATTACATCTATTAAAAAATGCAATATTTTCTTACAGAATTGGGTTCCAAAGATATGCACAATTTCTTAATAAAAAATCTCGTGTTCTCTTTCTTGATCAAAAGCTATCAACGAATAAACTGATAACACTTGCTTTATCAAGAGAGTAATTTGGTAGGCACATTCAACTGTATGCATAGTGCGTACGCTAAATGTTGGAGTTTGTCCATAAGTGTGTGGCTCAGAACATGCGTGAGTCGAGGGCAAAAACAACAACAACAACAACGAAAGTGACTCACTTTCAGAGACTTTGATGGCCATTTTGTTATCGTTTAAAAATTAGTAAGAATACTTCCCAACAGAATCTTGTAGTCTTGAGGCGATGTTTTTCAATCGCTGTGAAACGTAAATCCTGGGCGTACGCCCGGTAGCATCGTCCCAGTACAAACACTCCAAACAGGTGACCCGCCGACAGCAAAGACTTCCTCGGCCCCGCCATACGTGATGCCGAGGACTGCACGTGGCCGAACGGGAATTCAACATAGACCAAGAAAGCCGACTAGGAACGGCAACGTTTGGAGTTTTCAGGGATTGTTTGATCAGACATTAGTCCAATAAAAATCTGCTAGTAGTTACTTCAGAAAAATAACCCTAGATTACGTCTAAAACTAGATCTAAACAGGAACTCCTATCCAACACGTCTACACGCAGCAGATGCAGGAAGAAAAGAGGGAGTATTCATGTGAGCACATGCTCAGAGTAAACCAGCTGAGCTCTCTAAAGGGAGATAACTTTTATTCTGCAAATGGATCTCCTGGAGGAGGATATAAGGCATAGCAATAGCAGGTGAAGATTTGAGCAATAAATCTATATCTTAGCAGATGTTTGGAGATGGTCCCTATGTGACACCACATATTAATTACGTCATAATAAATAATGGTACTCGACAGTTTGGCAGTGAATTCCATTACACAATTGATCTCAAAATATGAGAGTAAATGTGATTTGAACGTTTCTAGAAGCTTTAAACCGCTATGCCAAGTTTCTTTATCGACTAGGCCGTAGTTGTATTTTTGGAAACGCATGCTTATCTGATCTGATCATGCCACAGCTTATGATCAGATCCAACATAGCAGCAAAGTA
The DNA here is from genome assembly GCA_036873755.1 of Hanleya hanleyi. Taxonomy (NCBI): domain Eukaryota; kingdom Metazoa; phylum Mollusca; class Polyplacophora; order Lepidopleurida; family Hanleyidae; genus Hanleya; species Hanleya hanleyi. The sequence continues at coordinate 20,511 of JAVTVY010008841.1, read as the reverse complement.
TTCTGAATATAACGTGATTTAAGTTATTGTTTGGTCACAAAAGTGAAAAGTTATGCCCACAGCAGTAGCCATACATCTTCTCGCAGCACATTTCTTCGTAATTCAACGATAACATTCACCGTTATTCTCATTTAGACAACCAGACCCACTAATTTTCGAATCTCATTCACACAGTTGAATAATTTGTCAATATTCCTTGATAAACTCACCAGCTACGTCCTCAAGATTTATTGAAATCAAAAGCCGATAGTTTCGATGATACTGATCCAGAATTATTACTGACAGAAAACTTCAAAGGGTGAGTGAGTGAATAGAATTTAATGTCGCTTTCAACAATATTTCAGCTACATCGCGACGAACCAACGAAGAACCACCAAGCCAAGTTGCGTTCCTGCTACTTCAAAGCAGAAATCTCTGAAGCAGCATGAAACCAGACACCCTCCAGACACCCCATAAAACACTGAGGACAGCACACAGGGCACGGACAGGACGCTCACATGGTGCAATAAAGACAAGTGATATTACAGTGCTAGACATCACATTCTTGTTTGGAGATGACCCCATCTGACATCACATATGATGTCCGGTGGTTTCTCAACCAATGCTGAGCAAATCGCCACCTATCGTTAAAACCTGGAGGAAAATTAAGTGAATTCATAGCTGTTCCAATACCTATACCCCTTTCAGAGGGATGGAATTTGTACTTCGGGGAACTGGATTTTTCGAGTGCATGGCATCACATTTCTCGACCACGACAGGGCTCAACGTAAAGTACAGAAGATAGACTTTCAAACGGTATATGGTGTTGCTGTATTTGGGAGGGGTGAATTAAAATCCTAAAACAAAACAGAATAAATCACATGTTCACCGGATTCAATACGATACATTGTTCATCAAGTACTTTCTCTTAATTAGATTGCGATGAATAAAGTTAACTACCAGAGAGGTGACCACCATGTCCTCGGCAGAGAGAAGCCATACAAATTTTGCCCTATCTGGCATACTGATAAAGTTGGCACATGTCTGTGATATATTTGTAAATAATAGACATCTAGATATGCTATAACCAGGGCATTTAATCAAAAAGTGGAATTCATCCTCCGTATCAGATTTGCACAATGGACAAAGACGGCGTTCAATGGGAACTCCGGTATACCTGCCCCTTTCGATATTAAGATCATGAGAGCTAGTTCGAAACCTTGCAAATGACCTACGACGGTCTCTATCTTTGAGACTTATGCGAAACAAATGTGAAAATAGAACCATAAATCTATATACATTGTGTTCAGATTTGTTTCCGGGAAAACGGGTAAAACGCATCTCCGGCAACCGGAGACCCCAGAGCTTCCGGGGCCTAGGCGGCCCCTGGACTCTCGCCTGTCAGCCTGTGAGGATCGCTCATTTTAGCTTTGTGTAAATGAATCGCTATCATATTGGTTCTAATGTTCCATGATGTAAAGGTCATCGTTTTTTTATGTGTTTTTTTTATGTGATAAATATAACTAAAAAGTCAAATGGATTCAGGCATGAAGTATGATTTTTTCAATTTCGATGAGTGCTTATAAATGCGAAACATACGTGAAAATAGAACCATAAATCTGCATACATTACGTTCGAATTTATTTCTGGGAAAACTCTTAGAACGCGTCTCTGGAGATCTGGAACTTCGGAGCTTCCGGGGCCTAAACGGCTCGTGGACCCTCGCCTGTTGGACTGTGAGGATTTCCTTGTTTTATCTTTGTCGTATCTGTAGGCATATTGGTTTCCCTCCCAAGAACTAAAAGTCGTCGTTTTGTATGTTTTAAATATAACTAGAACGCCAAATGGATGGACGCATGAGCTGCGATGTTTTCAATATCGATGCATGCTTATAATTGCGGAAAAAAAAATCGTGAAAATAGAATCATAAATGTGCATGCAGTATGATCAGTTTTATTTCCGGAAAAACGTTCAGAACACATCTCCGGCAATCTAGGACCCCGGAGCTTCCGGGGCCTAGGCGGCCCCTGGACCCCCGCCTGTTAGGCTGTGATAGTGATCTCCCACTTTCAATTACGTTCCGACGCCACTGGGTTAGCCTACGAGGTATATCGGCCCAAAGCTTTATTATTGTGTTTTCAAGATGACAAGAGAATAAAATATAATACTGATATTTGACAAATGACGTGTTAGTTTAATTGTTGGAAATCGCTCAGAATGCATCTCAGGCCATCTAAGGTCCCAGAGCTGTATAATATAACCCTAAATCTGCATACATTATGTTCAGATTTAATTCCGGGAAAACGCTTAGAATGCATCTCCGGCGATCTAGGACCCCGGAGCTTCCGGGGCCTAGGCGGCCCCTGGACCCTCGCCTAAAGTGCTATGATAATCGACCCCCCTTTGAAAAATCCTAGCGACGCCCATGTGAGTGAATAGAATTTAACGTCGCTTTCAACAATATTTCAGCTATATCACGCCGAACCAACTAAGCACCACCCAGCCCAGTTGTGTTCCTGCTACTTCAAAGAAGAAATCTTTGAAGAAGCATGGAACCAGACACCCTCCATCCACCCTATAAAACACGGAGGACAGCGCACAAGACACAGACTGTGTAGTTATAGTTCTTAATTCTCTTTAATGTGACCCTGGCAGTAGTAATTTGTAAACGTGTTTATTCTGTGATAATGACATCATTTTGCACCTGCTGTTTGTTCTATTTTTTGCAAAGAACTCTTGAAGGGTCTAGATGACCCTTTGATATAGTAAACATGGAAAACACTAGTACTGTGTAGCATGTTCCAGGCAGATTTTTATTGCATCCTGCATCATTTCTCAGTGATGTATACATAAGACAGTGTGGCAGAAAGAAACCCCAAACAAGAGCCCAAGGGGCTTCAATATACGCCCGCACATCTGGAATTACATTGGTCCAAATTTCAAGGTTGTTTAATAGCCTTGATTTCCATTGGTAGCTAACAATCCAGAGAAAGGTCTACAATTTTGTGCTTGTGAAAATGCAACATATATCACATCGTATACTGAATGATAAACTAAAATGAGCTTATCGTGGTAACTAGTTGACCTTGAAGCAAGCTCACATATCCCACACTGAAGAAAATAGTAGTTTTCCTGTAAATGGATTTCTTTCAGGTGAGAGAATTTTTCATGAAGGAAGAAGTGATGAAGTAAACCTTTGTTCTTGAGTTAATAAACACGTATGAAGTTCATAAAGGACCCCTCTCCCTTTTATTTCACAACAGTTGAACTAATGTAGCATGGGAGACAACTCCACAGGACAAATGCCATATACATGTATTGGAGAGAACTCAGAATATTCCAACCTAACACATATCGTCAGCTAAATTTGATTCAGTTTTGGGAGATTGTGACCTTGACCTTTGACAAATTGATCTCAAAATGTAGGACTCCTCTTTCCTTTAAAATGTGACTTTTAATGATTTCTTGATTTTGGGGTCAGTGACCTTGACCGTTGACCCACATTTTGGTATGTACACATGTCCCTCTGATGTATCTGCTGGCAGAAAAAAGGTATTTTTAATTATTTCCTGATTTTGGGGTTACAGTGACCTTGATTTTTGACCTTGACCTAGATGTTGGTACACGACACATCGTCTTCCCTCAATGTATCAATGGACACAAAAAATAATGATTTTTATGAATTTCATAGATTTTGGGGGTCAAAGTGACCCTGACGTTTGACTTTGACCTACATTTTGGTACGTGACACATGTATCTACTGACAAAAAAAAAGTAATTTTGAAAGATTTCTTGATTCTGGAGTCACAGTGACCTTGACTATTGACATAAATGTTGGTACTTGACAAACCATCTCCCGTAATTTTTCAATGGACACAAATAATCATGATTTTTAACAATTTCACGATTTTGGGGTCGCAGTGACCTCGACCTTTGACCTTGACTTACATTTTGGTATGTGACACATCGTGTCCCCCTAATGTATCTACTGACACAAAAATTAAACATTTATAAACAATGTTTCTATTTGTTACCAAATCAAACCTGCTTTAATTAAATGCCTAATCTCCATTAGGTAGACCAATACAAACCGTAAAAACGGAAGTTAAAACCAAAAGTTGTCTCCCCTAGAGGAGAGTTGTCCGCCCCTAGGGGAGCTCTCCCATTCATCCCAGTGGAGTTACTATAAAAGGCTCTGCTCATATCATTCCTATCCTCTTTCTCATTGTAATAAACCGAGACCTGTAGTGCGCAAGGCCGCGGAGTGAGGGGAAGGACGGGAGGGACAATCAAACTAAAGCAGGTTTGATTTGATAACAAATAGAAACATTGTTTATAAATGTTTAATATTTGATTCCCAAATCGTAAACCTGCTTTAATTAAATGCCTCAGTACCAACATATGAAGGTGGGAACCTCGGCCTTGTTGTAGCTCCAATAGCAGGCTAAGTAACCGCTGGGATGACACAGACATGGGCATAAGCATGAGACATTAATACTCAACAAGAGGAAGTTACCCTGGTCAGAGACATAAATGGGCAATTCATGGAGTTGATACAGTAGTACTTAACTTGAGTGTCTCCATCCATGTAGCTGTCGTCGTGGTGTGGTACACAATTCTACCAAGCTGAAGGATACCCTGGTCCCCTAAGGCGACGAGAAAGGTCTTCTTGGTAGGCACTGTATGTCCTGGGGAGGCAAAAGCCAGTAAGCCCGTGCATACAGGGAGATACTTGACAAGGACCGTAAGAACGGGGAGCAAGCTGCCCAATGCTTAGAGGGAGCCAAGCCACACCACTCTCAGTCCACAAGCCGCTTTACGTCAACTCTCCATACTTGGTCCTTGAAGTTGAACAGGTCTTGTAGGATGCGTTGGAGTTGAAAGCGTTTGCTCCCCGAGTCAACTCTACGCAATTGTCAACTCTCTGTACTTTATCCCTGTTGCTGACACTGGCAACCTGAAACAGAGACATTAGTACTCACAAGTGTCAGTTCTTTGTCTTGCGAGTTGAGCGTAGGTGACCCAGCTGAGATCATCTAGAAGGAAGTCAGTTTCAACCTGAAATGACACAAGCAAATCTGCAGTTAAGGCAAAGATAAAAACTCACCATAGTGTCAGCCTTGATTGATGACTTGAGAGTCCAAGGCTGGCCAGCTGACTTATTTCTTCCTTCTTAGGTGATCATGTAGTATGTGGACATATGTTATGATTGAGAGATGAGATGAGATGATACAGCAAGCTGGCTGACTTGCTGCGATGATGAAAAATGCCCCCCCCCCCCCTCTTTTTTGAAATTACTTGACCACGTGCTGGGCAGCCACCAGCGGCCCAAGCGTGGTCACTCTATCTGATTGCACTGACATATCTCTCAGATAGAAATTGGTGAACGTGGAGTTTGCCGTCCAGGCACAAGACTGGACAATGTCATGGAGGGACAAGTTCTTCCATAAAGGCCATGACGTAGCGATGGCACGAATCTCATGAGAAGAAGCAGTAGACAGTAGTGGGGGAGCATCAATGGCCAATTGATAACACCATTTAATGGTCTTCTTCAACCACGCGGCAATGGTATTCTTAGTAATGTCACGCATTGCAGACGGGCGAAGGGACAGAAATAACAGACGACGAGAGCCGCGAGCGGAATCGGTACGAGTGAGATAGTGGCGAATGGCTCGAACAGGGCATAACAAAAGGTCGTCTTCGAGGCCATGCACGAAGTCTGATAACGCAGGAATGGAGTACGAACGTTGAGCGCACGGACCTAAGCGAACAGACTCATTTTTGGCGATGAACTACGGAAAGGGTCGAAAGGAAATGCGAGACCAATCGGCCGTCCAGGTCATAGAAGATCTTTGAAGTTCGGACACTCTAGACGCCAAAGCAAAAGCCGCCAAAAAAGCAGCCTTGTAAGAAATAGCTTTTAGAGAGGCGGATTGTAAGGGTTCAAAGGGCGGACGAATCAGAGCACACAGAACCACACCGATATCCCATTTCGGTAACAGTTGGCGAGTACGGCGAGACTAACGCGAAGGCGCGAATGAGCGCAGAGATATTATCGTTTAGGCTAATGTCGGTACCGGAAGTAAGACGTAACACCCTAGCCAGAGCAGATCGATACCCTTCAATGGTGCTGATTTGAAACTTCTTATCACGGTGAAGATGAAGGAGGAAGTCAGCTACGAGAGAAATAGAGGCAGAGTCGGGATCGGCATCACGTTCTCGGCACCAGGAGACGAAATAGGCCCATTTCGCCTGATAGAGCTGCGATGTGGAAGATCGATTGGCTGAAACCATCGTCCGTGCAACCTCCGCTGAAAATCCTTGGATTGAGAGTGCATTCTGGATAGTCTGCAGACGTGTAGGTTGAGCCACCGTGGGTTGTGATGGAGAATCCCGTGCGGTTGGCGTAACAGGCTGGGCCAAACTGGCAAAACGCGGCGGGGCAGTGAGAAGCGGAACCAGAACCGGAAACCACTGACGACGAGGCCGCCACGGCACTACGAGCAGAATGATGCAGTCGTGTTGCGAAATCTTTTGAAGAACTTCCAGAATCAGGGCCATTGGTGGGTAGGCATAAGCTAGGAAGTTGTCCCAGTTGATTGACAGAGCATCGATGTCGAAGGCTTGAGGGTCCAGAATCGGACTGACGAAAAGAGCTAACTGGGCGTTGTTCCTCGTTGCAAAGAGATCGATCAAGGGTGACTCCCAGACGCTGCAGATCTGCCGGAACACCTCCGGATGAAGTTGCCACTCGGTCTGAAGAACGGTGTCTGGACGAGACAGGCTGTCCGCTAAGACATTGAGCCGACCCGGAACATGGCGAGCATGGAGATGACAGTGATGAATGAGAGCCCAGTCGTACAGAACCCACACCAGACGAAACGTTGATAGCGATCGGGTGGTACCCATCTTGTTGATGTGGGCAATGACCGTAGAGTTGTCCGTCGCGATGAGAAGAGACGAATTCATGAGACGTTGACTCCAATGTTGAACTGCTAGGATGACTGCCTTCATCTCCAGAAGGTTGATGTGAAGTCTGGCATCCAACGTTGACCATCTGCCGGACACCTCCAAGTCGTCCAGATGGGCACCCCAGCCGGTCTCGGAAGCATCGGTGTAAAGATAGTGAACCGGGGCCGGAAAACGGAATGGCACTCCCTGCACGACGTTGTGGCGGGACTGCCACCAAATCAGATGTGGATGTAGAGACGTCAATACCGGCACCGCAGGGTTGAGGGAAGATGTCTGTAGGTAAGGAGACAGATGATACTGCAGAGGCCGAACCTGGAGGCGGCCGTAAGGAGTAAGGTCCTGTGTGGAAGTGAGTAAACCCACCAGACTTTGCCACTGCTGACGTGTCCGTGACGTTGATGACAAAAACTTTAGAATCAGCAGCTGAATCTTGTTCCAACGATCCTCTGGAGGGTATACCAGTTGTAGACGAGTATCGAATACTGCTCCGATGTAACGGCGAATTTGCGCCGGGACCAACTCCGACTTTAGAGGATGAGGAATAAAGCCGAGATGACGTAAAACCAGCAGAGTGAACCGGACCTGCGCGTTGAGACGGGACTCGTCCGCAGCCCACAGGAGGATGTCGTCGATATAAACCTCGATTTGAATACCTCGCAGGTGTAGAAATGCCATGACTGGTGAGGTGATACGGGTAAATAGCCAGGGGGCGATGTTGACTCCGAACGGGAGGACCTGCCATTCGAAGCGATGATCGTTGATAGTGAAGCGCAGGTAACGGCGATGACGTGGATGAATTGGAATATGAAGATACGCGTCCTGAAGATCGACTGAGGCCAACCAATCCCGGTGATGTACGCGGGCCCGAATCGATGATACAGAAGGCATCTTGAAATGAGGAGGAGTGATGAGATGAAGCTTGTTTAATACCTTGAGGTCGATCACCATCCTCATCTGGTCCGAATCTTTCTTTGGTACCAGAAACATGTGGTTGTAAAAACCTACGCTGTCTTCGGTCCGTGGTAACTCCCTGACGGCTCCTTTGTCGATGAGCGTGGTGACCGAAGATAGAAGTGTCTGTAAGTGACCTGCGGGAACTGGCAGACGGGAGGGACGAGGCCAAGCGATGAGTTTGGGCAGCGACTGAAAATTGAACAGGAAGCCCTCCTTTAAAACTCTTATAATCCAGGCGTCGTCTGTGACGAGCCGCCAATTCTCGTAGAAATACTGTACACGCCTGCCCACGACCTGATGACTGAATGACTGGAAGGCGGGTAGTTGAAAATCTTCGGCTTGATTGGAAACGGAAATCGGATAGTCATTTGTTGGAATGTCCACCTCGTTTGGAAGATTTCCCACGGAAGGAACGGCGACCACGGCCTCGTGGAGGTTTGTCGATGCCACGGAAATTACCCCGAGGACCCCCATCCTGTTGGGTGGTATTGAAAGTACGACCCCGTCTCGGTCTCCGATCAGCAGCGACTCCCGGACGACGAGCAACAGCAGCAATCAAACGAGACGTCCGTTCCTCACGAACCGCGGGCATGACGGACTCAATAGCATTGTTGAAAATGAACTTGGATGATAATGGCTGATGAAGCAATTGATCCTTAACCAAATGTGGAACATCCGGCTTGACCACCTTAAGTAAGGCATTCCGTTGCGCTTGGAGAAGCGAAACCTAAGAAAAAGAACCGGCCTCAATGACTTGACGGTTAGCCTTAACGAGGGTGTCAATAAAACCACGCAAATAAGCTACGCGACCCGGAGACAAAGAAGTCCACCCATTGTCTAGGCGTAACTCAGGATCCAAGGCAATACGAGAAGTAGCCAACAAAAACCAATCCGCGAGAGAAGAAGCACGTTGCACTGCTAGCAACATCTCCAAAATATTATCCACCACTTTGGAAGGGACCGTGAGAAGAGCTGACCTAGATACCTTAGAAATCTGACTCAAATCCCGATCACGTTTGGGCAGTTTCTCGGGCAACACGTTATCATGAATGCCAAAACGAAATTGAAAACGGGGCTTCTTAAACTTGTTGTCGTCCTCCAATTGACGATCAAACTTCTCTAAATTATCCTCCCAAGCTGGAGACGGAGCGCAAGTGGGAGGACTTACTGACGCCGAAGACGCGAACGCGGCAGAAGCCGCTGTCTGACATCTAATACGAGAAGGAACATTCGAAGCAGCAGGCATATCCGGTAGCAATGATAAAAGCGCCTCCATTATATCCGAAAAAGCCATCATAGACGTATCCTCCGAACTTTTCACTGAAGAAGAGGAATCATCAGATGAACTCGACGAAACCGTAGTGGGCGAACGAGTGATATGACGTCGGCTTGAAAAATCGTGACGAACGTCGTGATCTAGATAAGAAGGTGAGGCCGAAAGACGTGGCAAACGGCGCGGAGGCGTAGGAGAATGTCGAGTCGAAGTACGAGAACGGCGTACCGGAGAACGGGAAGGCCGTAAAGTAGTACTAGAACAAACCGGTGGACGAGAACTACGAATAGGAGAACGAGACCGTCGCACAGGCGAACGAGAACGACGTACGGGCGAATACAAGCGACGAGGCGGCGTAACAGAACGTCGCGGAGAAACGAAACTCCGTACAGGTGAACGAGAACGTGAACGGTCTTGCGGAGTACGTGAGCGTCGTGTAGGAGCATGAGAACGACGATGTGATGAATCAACATACGCAGTAACCGGAGATCGTAAGTCCGCAACTTGAACACTCAAAGGCAGGTCCGAACGACCCACCATAGAACGAGAAACGGATTTAGATAAACCATGTTTAGATTTAACCCGCAACGGAGAAATTGACACACGACGATGTTTATTTGCTTTTTTCTCTTTAGAAGAAAGGTGTGGTAAACCGATAGGCAAAGGCAAAATAACATGTGGTGAGGTTGCATTCTTTTGTCTGACGGAGACAATGGATCGCTCAGTCAAAACCGATCTGGCTCTAGCGGCCTTTGTTGAGCCGGACAAAGGAACGGATTTGGCAGGGACTCCAGACAATGCCCTACCGGTACAGGACAAGCTGTCTAACAGCTGAAAATTATCTTCCTGCAGGACAGTGCCACTCGGAGGGATAATTACAGACGCGGAAGAAACTGGACTTTGAATTCTATGAGACAAATCCAAACCAACACGGTCGAGATCCTCGTTACATTTCATATCATTGACCAAGGAAATTTCGAATACCCGTCTGTCGACCTCCGAAAGAGACGGGTCATCACACGCACGCAAAAGAAAAGCATGCCGAGCCTGGGCATAATTCCTCCAGGTCGACGAGTCCCATAATACACATTCGGCACACGTGGTTTGCCGATAACATAAATCTTTACAAGCAAAACAAGCCGTGTGGGCGTCCAAACTGGACAAAACTTGCCCACACGTACGACAAGAATTAGCAATCGGAACCTCAGACATAACTAATGTAAGAAGACTTTCCGAAAAGAAAAACACAAGTCAAACTTGATAAAGGATATAGCCGGCGGTAACAACAACAACACAGCTGTATTGAATAAACACTTCCTAGATGTGCACTGGTCGAGTACAAACAGGAGAAAGAGGATAGGAATGATATGAGCAGAGCCTTTTATAGTAACTCCACTGGGATGAATGGGAGAGCTCCCCTAGGGGCGGACAACTCTCCTCTAGGGGAGACAACTTTTGGTTTTAACTTCCGTTTTTACGGTTTGTATTGGTCTACCAAATGGAGATTAGGCATTTAATTAAAGCAGGTTTACGATTTGGGAATCAAATATGTTATTTTTAATGATTTCCTAATTTTAGGTCACACTGACCTTTGACCTTGATTCTGGGGTCACAGTGACCTTGACCTGGATCTAAATTTTGGTACATGACAAAATGGGTCCCCATAATTTCTCAATGGACTAAAAAAATCATGATTTTGAACAATTTCATGATTTTGACCGTTGACCTACATTTTGGTAGGTGACACATCGTGTCCCCCTAATGTGTCTACGGACACAATAAAAATATTTTTAATAATTTCCTGATTTTGGGGTCACAGTGACCTTTGACCTTCGACCTTGACTGAAAAAAAATGGTACTTTTCTTCAGTCAGAAGAGCTCAGTATCCTTAATCTAAGAAACGAATGTGAAGATCAACGTCGGCATGTGATAAACAGTAAATGCTGGCTTTATTGTGCCTCAAAAACAGAATTCAGTATCTACACAAACAATGGGTAAATTATTTACTTATGCATGTAGTGACCACATTCATAATGTGCCTTTCTTGAATGATGTGTCGCAGCTCTTCATACAATTAATGGCAGTGTAACAATTCAACATTAGCACAGAATAACATCCTTATCGACATGTCAGTTTTACAATTCACTCTTCCACCTGGAAAGCTGACATGAACACATACACACAGGTATGACAGACACAATGTGCCGAAAGTTCCTTTACAAAATATAACAGGTAACAGCAAGGAACTAGGTGTTGTAAGGAAATAACATATAAACATGTAAGAGTCATCCAGGAGGTATGCATACCTACACAATCAGAATGTTCAATCCGACCCCACAACATTCTATACCAAACTCAACCTAATGTACATAAAGGCAAAGATATTTTACACCAACGGTGAACCCACACCCCCTTTATCCTCTCTCCCCGCCCCAACCCGACCAACTTATTAATTCTAAGCACATATTAACTTATGGAAGGTTTCATTGCATAGATCAATCAGAACAGTTTTCATATATCATGTACATAGAAGTACTGAATTATACTGAACCCAGATTTTTGCACTTCTTTACTTTGGCTTCACCTCAAAGCTCAGAAAGAGTCAGGAATTCACAGTACCAGCAGATGAACAACAAAAAGGACATAAGTGTAGTTCATTTAATTAATTTATAACAATTTGAGAATCTAATCAATAAATGGCCATGGTGACGTATTTCCGGTTTCCCAATTCTGTATCATGTCCTGTAATAACCCAATACATTGGGATAATTAACGTTATCATTGCTCAACAACATTTCACTTCTCACATTCTCCTGTTATGTACATGTACTGATACCACGATTTACATGTTAAATATAGCATGATGTACATACATGTATAGTACAATAATAGCAACTCCAGCTCACTCTACCCTGTCCAGGGAGCATTCATGAAGTGCGTACACCTTTTTACATTCCCCCACCCCCTTCCCTCCATGTAACCTTCTAAGTTCTTGTATGTGATGGCCCATCACCCCCCAACCCACCCCATATGAGCCAGGATACCAAGTTATGCATACGGCAAGCTGCTGATCCCTTGTTTTCTGTGGGCACATCAAGTATGTCCCTTTATCAACTATTCATAAAATTGTGTGAATGAAAAATAACATGCCAACTAAAAGGTGCAGTAAATATGGCAATACTTTTGTAAACTGCAATTAAAAGTTTGATCGGCAAATAGATAGGTGATAGCCTGGCCTGAATACCAGAACCAGCCAGGCAGGAACTCCCCAAAAAGCTTCAATGATCAAATAATACGTGTCAGTTTTCTGTGCCAGCAGACAGGGATCCTTTGGTATGCAATCGTTGCTGTTATTGTGTACAGTATCTTTAAATACTTGTCATGACCGATGGATAGTATTAGCCTCTGGTGCAAATCAAATCTCTTGGTGCTTATATCCTCCAAATGCTACTTGCTCCCTGGAACACAGTTAATCAGGTGGCGGGTGGTTAGCTTGTTATTCCATGATGGTTAAAGACCCTAGTTGTATATATGATCTAACCAAGTTACAGATCGTTTCCAATACATGTTTACACGAAGGATTTTTTCCATGTTTCCAAATTTATTAGATTTAAACTTGAACACCAGTGATTCACGATGACCAACCATCCTTCACTATCAAAATTGAATATCGTTTGATCAATGCAGACATGTGAAAATAACTCACAAAACTTTTCTTTTTCTTCTTTCGCATACCCACGCAGATAGCTTACAACTCTCTCTTGCTGTAGTTGTACACCTGCGGTTACCCCCACCAAGGGCGTACTTACTTTATGAATGCCCCACTACCTGACAAACTAGCCTCACTACCTGACAAACTAGCCCAACTGATCATGACATAAAGACATTAGAAATCTTGATTACTATTTATAAGGTAAACTCATCTAGAGCAACAATCAACAAATATCTGTACAATCAATAACATATAACAATTCAGTTTTCAGCAGTGTATCATTAACAAAAAGAAGAGGACCTCGAACCAATCATGGGGCAGGGTGTGAAAAGTTTCCTCAGAAAAATGGAGAGCAAAAAATGCAGAGAAACAAAGGAACAAAAAGGCTGTTCCAAAAAGTTGAATATAACCTCATGTCAGGGTATAGCAGGGAGGAGTATGGTGGGTGGAAAACACTACTTCAGACCGGATCTGGCTGCCACTTTGAAATGATCTTCATATCTTTCTCCAGACTACTCCAATACAATATTGTCGGATACAAGTGAAGGCCCCTTTCTCTTATACCATGTTCCTCCTGATGTGCCCTTTTGAAGCAAAAATGAACCACCTCTAAAAAAAATCTTGACTACGGGCCTGTAAATTGCATACATAACATGAAATGGATTATTCTCTCTAGTTGGTTTCACTGCACAATAATGTCAGTTTTACACAAGAAAATGAAACTGAAAGATGATATGTGTAGGATAGGAGTGAATAACAAAATGCTTGTATGGAGTGACAACATGAATATTAAACACTTGGCAGTGATTGCATAGGTGAGTGGAATGTAATACTAGTAGAGTGAGAAACATCTCCTTTTTCAATAGCACCAAATAAGTTTCACAAAATGTCAAAGCACTGCTCTTTTGAACCCTTTAACATAAAGAGCAGGCAAATTATTTAGCACACTTGTGAAGTTCTTGAAGATGGAATTCACCATTCCAAGCCATCGTGACATGAACCACACATGACACATCACAAAGTAAGTTTGGTCAATCTTCATCACTGGCTGCATCGAACATCTGCAAAAAAAAAACCCCACAAATTATAGTCAATTAACATTGAAACAGGAAAAACATGTCTAGGGCAATAGAAGGCATACAGAAATGAATTTTGTTCAAGACCGAGTATCCATATGAATCAATATATAGCAACTGCAACCACTCATAGAAATGATAAAAGAAATATCAAAACCATTTCCCCATCTGCCCAAAGTATTTTCAATGACCTACACTGTTAATTTTTTTCAAACATTTCTCTTACACAGTTGTCCCCCTTTGCAATTTTTCAAAAACTCATTATCATCAACATGATCAGCTGAAATGCATCAGACTTTAATATATAACCTCCATCTAAGTAACTACCGGTAACACCAATTATTATCAATTTCTTGTTCAATATGATGATGTTTGTCAGAATGACGTGAAAACAGTTTGAATCTACTTCAGAGATAAATAATAATTAACATCATTAAAACTAGAGTTCTGTTTCATATTTCAATGTTTCAATATGCAGTTTTCATGAGACAGGAATTCTGCAAATTGTACATACTGTGCATGTTCATGTGGAGATCGGGCGAAAGTTGGGTTTTTCGCACGAAAATGTTTAAGTGTGGGAAGGAATGACTTGTACCGGAAGATATGATTGAGCAAGTAACTATTTACAACAGGATTACTTAACGACATACTTTCACCTGCGAGGAGAAAACCTGGAAACTGGAGTCTGCCAAACAGAACTGGCTAAGGGCTGTTCCATTTAAAAATCAAACATTTATAAACAATGTTTCTATTTGTTACCAAATCAAACCTGTTTCAATTCAATGCCATTAATCTCCGTCAGGAAGATGATACAACGTAGAAAACGGAAGTTAAAACTAAAAGTTAGCTCCCCTAGGCGGAGAGTTGTCCGCCCCTAGGAGAACTCTCCCATCCCATTCCAGCAGGATTACTATATAAGCTCTGCAGCAGCCATACTCGCCCTCTATTCTCATTTTAATTACCGAGTCTTGTAGTGTTTAAGGCCGGCATGAGGGGACGGAGGGAGGGACAATCAAATTGAAACAGGTTTGATTTGGTAACAAATAGAAACATTGTTTATAAATGTTTGATATTTGTAGCCCAAATCGTAAACCTGTTTCAATTCAATGCCACAGTACCAACATATGGAGGCGGGAACCTCGGCCTTGTGGTAACTCCCATAGCAGACTAGTAATCGCTGGAACGACACCGACATGGGTATAAATCTGAGACATTATTACTCAACAAGTTAACCCTGGTCAAAGACGCATAGGGTAATTGAAGAAATAGATACAGTTCTACTTATCTTCTGATTGTCTCCATCCATGTAGCAGTGCTCGTGGTGTGGTACACAATTCTTCCAAGATGAAGGATACCCCAGGCGCCCTCGGCAACAAGATAGGTCCCCTTGGGAGGCACTGTATGACTAGGGGGACGGACGCAATCCGTTGCATACAGGGAAATCCTTGATCCAACCGTAAGATAAGGGGGGACGGACGCAATCCCGAATCTTGGAAGGTATCAAGTCCACACCACTCTCAGACCGCAAGCTTCTTGAGGACAACTCCCATTCTTGGAGTGATGAACTTAGATGCGTTGGAATTGCCATGCTTGCTCCCTGGGCGAGCCGCGCTCTGTTCAACTCTCTGTACTTTCATCACTACTGTTGACACTAGGCCTGGAGCGGGTGTTCTTGTGAGTTGAGGCACAGGTGACCCAGCTGAGACATCTAGAAGGAAGTCTGTTTCTGAAGAACAGAAGCAAATTTCAGTTAGGATTAACCCTATCCTAGTGTTAGGCCTTCATTGGTGATTATAGAATCCACGGCCGGTCAACTGACTTATTTCTGCCTTCTGAGATGCCTCTTATCATATAATATATGTAATAATAATAATATGACTGAGATGAGATGAGATGAGATGATACAGCAAGATGGCTGTCTTGCTGCGATGGTGACCATTTTGCCGCCCCCCCCCTCTTTTCTGAAATTACTCACAACGTGCTGGGTAGCCACAGTGGCCCAAGCGTGGTCACACTATTGATTGCACTGTCATATCCCTCAGACAGATATTAGTGAACGTGGAGTTAATTTTTCAGGCACAAGACAGGACAATGTCATGAAGGGGTCAGTTCTTCCATACATGCCATGACGCAGCGATGGCACGAATCACATTAGAAGAAGCAGAAGATAGTAGTGGGGCGTCAATGGTATATCTACCTTCTGCCAATTGATAAGACTATTTTATGGTCTTCTTCAACTACGCGGCTTTTTTCAAATGTCAAGCCTTGCTGATAGGCGAAGGGACAGAATAACCGTAGCCGAGAGCCGCGAACGGATCGGCACGAGTAAGATAGTGGCGGATGGCTCGAACAGGACATAGCAGAAGATCGTCCTCGAATCCATGTACAAAGTCTGACAACGCAGGAATGGTGTACGACGTTGAGCGCACGGACCTGAACAAACAGACTCATTTTGGCGATAAATTCAGGAATGGGCCGAAAAGAAATGCAGGACCGATCCGCTGTCCAGGACATAGAAGATCTTTCAAGAGCATGAAGTATAGACAGTCTGGACGCCAAAGCAAACGCCGCCACGACGGCCGTCTTATAAGACACAGTTTTATAGACGCGGACTCTAAGGGTTCAAAAAGGTGGTATAATCAGAGCACACAGAACCACACCGAAATTCCATTTCGGTAACAGTTGGCGAGTACAACGCGACTGTAATGCGAAGGCGTGAATAAGAGCAGAGATATTATCGTTAAGGCTAATGTCGGAACCCAAGGTAAGACGTAAACACCCTATTCAATTCATGCCAGAGCAGATCGACAGCCTTCCATGGTGCTAATATGAAACTCCCTATCCTGGTGAAGGTGAAGGATGAAGTCAATTACGAGGGAAATAGAGTCGGGAACGATCACGTCCTCAGCACCAGGACAAATATAGGAACGTAGTGAGTAAGATCCTACATATAATAAACAACCTTAAGGTTGACGACAGAACCATAATGTCAAAGTCTAACCATTGGTGTAACGGTTAATATAGGAATAAAGTACTTGATGGAGAAAGTCGGAAAAACTGTCCCACAAGTACACCACGAAGACATTGTGTTGATCAAGCACACTCCTAAGGTAAATGGATCTCAACATAATGTTAGTGTGATAAAGTCAACATGGCTCTGTGTTAACACTGTGCTGAATTCAATTAAAGGCGACTAGTCCGTCATTCACAATCCCGCCGTCGTCCTCAGAGAATATCCATGTCCATAATCCAAAGACCTATTCCATATAACAGTATTTAACCAAATACTGCTGATTCCAATACAATTTTGATATTCTGAACTCCAGACTGGAAACAGCAAGGCCTGGACAGAACTCTCTTCGCAGAGTAAAGACGAACCTAAGTAAATCACATTGTGAAAAACCCGAGAGGAATTGATACAAGTGGAAAGTTGACGCCAAACGAACGGACTCCCCTCCCACCGACGATCGACGATGGAGAATCAAAGGAAGTGCCGATGAATGGATATAAAATATGCAACTCGCAAATGAATGAATGACGTGACAAACGGCGTTATGGCGTACCGGAAACATCTAACCGATGTAATAGAATGACGCACAGGTGTATGAGAGACACATGACGGTGTAATGAACATGTCGTCAAGGTGTAATAGGAAAGCGTAATGTGAAAAATGCGAGAAAAACGTTGTATATGATAAACAACGTAGTGATTTCCTCATTCACAACAACTTAATGTATATACATGCTCATCATGGAGCAGGATACAACTTATAAAAGCACACGACGTAACAGAAGGGCGTTGCAAACAGTAACCCCGAAGTCGATTATAATAATTTTCCTTCTCTTTAAACGCAGTAGAGATGAACATATTAAATGTTTGTAGCGTTAATCACCAAATGTAAGCTCAATGAGATAAATGGGATTATGGATCTTTGTGTCAGTGAACATGCATAATGTGTCAATGAACATGGTTACATTATTACCTCTCCCGATGTAATTTGACTCCTGTACATGAATTCAGTACTGGAGGTTATATGGAGAGAATATAAAACATTCACAACAATGTTACTATTAATAACCAATAGTCACACAACCGACATCCAGAACAAAAATTTGCCAGGTAAAGACGAAAGATCCTTTAAAGAATTTTAAATTCCCGAAGAGAGGAAATACATTTAAGTCTCTCGCCGGCAGGAAAATGAGGTTATTCAAAATTTATAATTTGAAATGACCTAGCACGAACAATTTGTCGAGAAGACAGTAAGAATATTACTAAAAGGCAGTTTGATGCTCTAGTAGACTGTACCGGTAATACATACCTGGTAGAAAGAAACCATAGAAGACTTCACGACTCACGTGTCACTAGGCTTGATCCTTGGCCGGCCAATACCTTCCCACTCACGCTAGTAATTTTAAATTTTCTCATATGGAAAAAAAATTAAAATTAGTGCATAACTCCATCTGAATTATAAGCGTAATACAGTATACAGATGGAACCAACTTGGTGTGAAATAAAACAAGCAAAGTAATAATCAGACAATTGTGTTTCAAGAAAATCACACTTCCACATAGTGGGTGAATAGGTTTACTCACTCACGTAAACCAGCATAAGTGGGTGAATAGGTTTACTCACTCACGTAAACCAGCACGTGATCTCATTGTTGTTCGACACACCCTTAATTACATAAAGAGATCAGTAAAGAAGCTCATTAAGGTGCGACACAGGGTCGCATTAAGATGCGACACAGGGTCGAAGAAAAAAGGGTTGAGATGTGCTTACGTAACACAAATGCAACAATCATGCTTCATAATCAAGTCAGCATGAAAGACATAAAACCTCTGTAAGGTCTCTCTTGAATACAGGATATCAAAATCATACGTAATAAAACTTGATATCACAAGAGATTACATTTTGGTAGGACCAAGGAACTGAATGTATGAAAGTGAACCCACCAAAACTGCAAGTCCGAACAGACGCAACAACAACAACATGAAAGTTTGACGGCTGCAAATAAAGTATCCGATCTCTCCGGCGGGAAGAAACGAAAAACCCCCGCCGATGAGGATAGTATTTACAACCCTACTTGAGATATACACAAACTCAATTCATAAAATTCATGAATCAACGAAACCAAACCTGATCGTTTATTGTAGAGATCACCATCGGCCTTCAAATCTCCGCACTAAAAGGCAGACTTACAGAAAAACCGGGAACTAAGTACGAATCTGTCACACATTGAGCAATAAAAACGAGGTCGCGAGAGCCCGTAAAAACCCACACCAAACACAGCGGGTCGAACTCATTGTTCGTGTGAAGACGTGATATTGAATACACATTGTCTCCATCACGCAGGACTGTGTTATCAGATAAACCCGATATTAATATTGACTTTAGAAAATATATCGGGTAATAATTTCAAGATATAAGAATTTTGAAAAACTCCGACAAGAGCCAAACAATTTCGCGACGTACGTCCGAAGACAATAAACACATGGCAGATGGAAAAACAGACCATGTGAAGTCTACAAAATTTGCCCAAACAAAATTTTGACAAGACAGAAATGTGAAAGAAAAACTATCCCCAAAATATTAATTTAATCACCATCGAACCATTGACAAAAATGACATAGGTGAGACAACATACGGCGAGGAAGTATTCCTTCGTCTGACATTTAATACGAGGATTATTCGAAGTAGACGGCATATCCGGCAGCAACGCTAAAAGCGCATCCAAATTATCCGAAAAAACCATCATTGACGTATGTTCCTAACTTTACAATGAAGAAAAGGAATCACAGATGAACTCGACGAGACCGGTGTAGGAGAACGTCGAGTCGAAGTACGAGAACGGCATACCGGAGAACGGGAGGGCCGAAAAATAGAACTAGAATTCCCGGTCTAATACTCACCGATTTCGTAAGCAGTATGCACTATTTTAATAAGTAATAATCGTCGACAGATTGGATATTTAACGATGGAAATTGATTGAAATATCAAACATTTATAAACAATGTTTCAATCTGTTACCAAATCAACCTGTCTCAATCCACCATTATATCAGTTTGACCTCATACCCGATAATAGTCTAGTTGATAATATTTGATGAGATGAAAATAATGGTTTGTCTTTTAGATCATCACTTGTGACCATCCTCGTCAATGTGAATACTTTCAGTATATTTCCAATACAAATTAAACATTTATAAACAATGTTTCTATTTGTTACCCCAACTCAATCCTAAAATTGAAGTCCCGTAACATGTCATTTCGCTATTATAGAATCGCTGATTCATCAATAAACGAAACCGCAATAGCAAATTTGACACTCAATGGTAGGTCTGAATAACCCACCATAAAACGAGAAACGGATTTAGACACGTTTATTCCGTTTAGGTAACGGAGTGTGAAAAACAAAAAGACAAAGGAGAGGTCGAGCATGATATGCGAACCCACTGCATTTCATTGTCCGACGAGAACAATGGATTGCAAAGGCACGGCAGGTTAGAACAGTCTTTGTCGAAGTCGACAAAGGAACCGGTTTGACTG
>JAVTVY010008840.1:0-46102 GCA_036873755.1 Hanleya hanleyi | reverse complement strand
TTACCACAACTGTTCAATGATGCTGAACCTCAATGGTTTGTCATTCACATTGTTGAAAATTCATTCCTGGAAAGAAAATATGAGCACAAATTAATTGACACATTCCATTCATCAAACAAGCTCTTAACACTCCCAGCATGAGTATTAATGCTCCATCATACATCAGACTGGTCATCTGTTAAAACTGTGGTTTAACGTTCGTACATGTGCAGATGTGAATATTTAATGTTAACTAGATGCAGATCCCTTTCCATTACAACTCGGTCTTTAGTTAAAGTGACCGTAAACCCTCAAGTATAGTTTCCATCAAATGAAAGACCATTGCAAACAGTGTCGGAAAATATTTATTGTAATTTTTACGATTTTATTACACAGAGTAAACTGCAAATAACGCATGGTATTCTATGGTCGTCTGTTGCAATCATATTTAGGTCCAGTGACGTCACACTGCCTTAATACATATATTTCGAACTTGCACACTGGAACAGTGACTCTGTGTTGAAACTCAAAGTATACTCACCTTAAGCTTGAATCAAGCATTGGAAAGTGCATACAAAGTTTGCAATGGGCTTTCATTTGATGGAAACTTTACTTGAAGGTTTACGATCACTTTAATGAGACATTTTCTTCTTCAAATCCGGTCATATTGGACTATAGTTCGAATGCAGTCCTTGAAGAGAAAATTACGGCTTCATATTAGGTTCACCAGTTGCCAAATTTGCTTCGCCGTTATACTGTCGTATGATTTGGGCAATAAGATTGCACAAAACGTTCATAAAACTACACAATCAAGTACAGAACATTAGCGCCATCATATAAACCGAACGAACCTCACAAAACGTCAGTTTGAGGTCGAACAGTCCTGATGGATTCATATCGGTGTTTCCATCATGAATACACCAATTCGTGATTTTACTTTATTCGACTACAAACAGAGATGTTCTGCCAATATTTGTGGTTATGATAAGCGTGCACTCTAAATATAGGTCAGGAAATCAATTTAAATCAAAATGTTGGAATACTGTCATTTTGTCTGATAATACTCCCATGATAAGAACACTTTAGGCGAATACAAGTAAAAAGTTTGCTCACAGAACACGCCTTACACATCTATGAAGTTATTCTATAAAATCAGCCCAAACAACATCTATCAGTATAGTCTGGAGGCAGGCAATGGTGCAAGATGGGGTCATCTTTAAATTACTTGTATGCTATATATATTATATTTCTCGTCTGATTTGAGGGTTTTTTTCAACTGTACTTATAATACCAGCAATTAGTTTTCATTTGACGATTCGAGTTTATGACATGTTAGAATAATCATGTGTATCACACACGTGAATGATATGTATCACGTATCATATGCGATACATGTGTGATTTACATAAAATATGGCATTGGCTACCTTCAGCAACCTGTATGGGTAAGTGAAAATCTTCCATGGCAAAAGTGATGTGCGCAAAAGCATAGAATGTCCGACGCCACTATACTCATTTTATGAAAGTTTTGTTGATTTTAGAAATTGAGCTTCCCACATGCTTGTCTGTTGCTAGGAAAGAAGTGAATGTGCGAGGCATGTGCGTTTCCCATATAATTCACATGAGATGCAACTCTGCATGCATGACAACGAGGGATTACTTCTCGTGCAAGTCCACTCATAATTACCCAAAATTGGAAGGAAAAGATGTAGGCAAGTTCGATCGCGTAAAATTGGAAGTGAAAATTCCCTGGATTAGAAGGGTTAAATGGCTGTTCCTGAGGAAGCATCCTGTCCGCGATATTAAATTATTCCCGATGCTTCGCGCACATGTTTATACTAATAAGATCGAACTAACCTGACAATGATAATTATCTCATAAACTTGAATATTGAATGAAGACAACAATGATCAAGAGCACAAATTCGATCCGCTATGAGGCTGAAAAGATTGACGTCTCCACACATTTTCGTCTCAGAGAGAAACTGATCGGGCAGATAAGGGTTATATAGGTTTTATGGGGATACGGGGCAATTATGATCTACAACATCAAAACATCCATTTGCCAAGGATTTCATATTCCGGAATTCCATAGGAATTATTCCCACTCAGTTGCCAGTTTCTGCTCGGTTTAGTACAACCAAAGTAACTGATTTTCATAATTGCCCCTTCCCCGGCCCCTCCCCGATTGCATGTGTGATGCGTGAATCACCTATCCTGAGTGTACAAAATAGAACCTCTGCAGAAAACATGTACTTTATCCAATCACTATATCCGATCTGTCTGTCGTGCATGTATATATTCATAAACGCAAGACACAATTTAGATGCTGGCTATAGCTACTGAATGTCGGGTGTGACACTTATATTTAGATACATAATCAGTAAGCATATACATTCCCTAACATATTATAGGCCTATCGCCTACTATATATATTTATACTATAATCTGTGTGTCTTTACATCCTTGCCACTGGGTAGCAGTAGGAAAAAAGCAGTATGAGCAAATGGATGGGTAGTGATATCATCTTAGAAATGCTGTCCTGCATCTACAGGGGAATAAGAATGGTATAGTGAGACGGAGTAATGTTCTAAAGTCTGTCCATTTTAATTAGTCGTCTAAGTTGGAGCTTGTCAAACATCAGTAGATAACTCGGCATAATTTTCCTATTTATATATTCGCAGCGTTTAAAACAAACTATAGAACAAACAACTCCCGTGCTGTTCTGTCTTGCACCCGGTCTCAATTACACAGGGAGACGTCATAATGTAATCGTGTTCGAGTTGACAAAGTTCATTGATGCCGTATAAAGTAATAAAGCCGGCCCATGGGAGTGTTGCTTGTATCACATGTGCATAGAAATTGCCGAATGATAAACCGCACCCTATCAACCTGCACAGCATTATTGACCTTTTTGCCAGTGAATACGAATACACTATGACGCCTCCCTATATATTTGAGCCCCTGTTCATGAAACTGCATTACTGGAGTTTTATATGGAAAGATTTTCAAAGTTGTTTCAAGTTTGATATGTTATCAATATCACGTGGTAATTGTAGTCATTTTGTGGAGTTCAGTTTGTTATACACGCTGCAGAGTTATCTATTGATTGTTGACAAGCTCCAAACCAGACGTCTAAGTAAAATGGACAGACATTAGTGTTTATAACCTAGCAAGCGCAATTTGTACGGCGGGTATCAAATGAATGTGAGATCTAGCCCCTGAATTTGGCTATTTTAAGCATAATTTATGCAGCCTCGGCATAAATGTATGGAATTCCGTTTCAGTATTTAATCGGTTATTCCACATATGTTGAAAACTTTTGCACATATGTACAAAAGAATTTCACCTATGGGTAAAAAAGAATTTTGGACATATGTTGAAAAGTGTTAGACATATGTGGAAAGTTTCACACATATGTGAAAAATTTCTACATACATGAAAAATAAATTAACTATTTCACATATGTTGAAAATTTTTATACATATGTGTAAAAGCTTTTTACAAATGTGCAAAACTTTTCCACAAATGTTGAAAAAACGTCTATTCAACATATGGGCAAATTTGTTGTACATATGTTAAATAACTGTTAGGAGAGTTAATGGAAGAGAAATGGACTGCTCCCTGTCGTATAATCTCTCGTATGTTCCGTTATCTAACAACCGTTGTAACCTTCGGGGTTTGTGTATGGTCTCTCTGACAGAGCGGACACGGACGTTTATAAAAACAATTGTACTACATTATTAGATTCAAGGTTCATACTTCAAACAATCGTCTCTATCTAACCGCAGCTCTGCTCATGTATCGGTATCTAAAGCAGATCACACAAATTGCAGTAGCTTATGGCTACATGTATGTATGATATGCAGTACGATGGGTGCATATATTCATATTCACATGACATAAGATAGGGTGAGGAAGCGGGGGAGGGGGTTGCAAAACATGAATTAACAATGACCTCACATACAGGATCGAAATACGGTAGTATCATTTGCGTACACTTCGCCATCCATAAGATGGCTTGCGAATCGTGTGTCTCCATTATCGCGGAGCGATATCCGGTGTTTTACCGGATTCTGTTCGGCCTTCATCCGGCGGAGAACAGAGTCGAAAACTCTGATAAATTACAGGTTTTCATACATACCCCGGAAACAGATATTGCCTGGGCTTACAAGATATATAGGTATGAATAACTTTCGTATCATCCAAGAGGTGTGGTAGATCTGTAATTTTGAACAAGTAGATCATCACATGACTCGAAAATGGCGGGTTACGTTGGGGTTACGTCGGTAGACTTTAGCTGATTGGCTGACGAAGCCACTTCCAAGTGGTATTGATTTCTGGAAATTCCCTCTAGCAGTTGCCGAAAGTAGTCTGCAATGGATACACACGATCCCAGGGTCAGTCTTACCGCGTATATATGAATACGGTAGTATATGAATAATCAGGTCAAAGATAATCAAACACACGTGCTCGATCTCTTACCTGTTTCAATGCCAGCTTTACTGAATACCATATTATCAATGTGGGCAGTTTGTTCCTTTGTTTAAAAAGTCGCCAAAACGAAATCGAGGAGCAGTCGATGCTTTGGGTAGAAGTCACATATGTGGAAAAGTTTTGCACATATGTAAAATAAATTAACTATTTCACGTATATATTGAAAAGTGTTATACATATGTGAAAAAGTTTTAAACATATGTGCAAAACTGTTCAACATATATTGAAAAAACGATTATTCAAAATATGTCAAAAAATCTTACACAGATGTGAAAAAGTTGTAGACATATGTGGAAAAGTGTTATACATATGTGGAAAAGTTTTGCACTTTTGTTAAATAAATTAAGTATTTCACTGATGTATAAAAGAAGTTTACATATGCATGAAACTTTTCCACTTATGTCTAAAAAATTTTAACATATGTGGAATAAATGCGCACGTTTTTACATATGTGTAATTCTTTTGCACATATGTCAAAAAGATTTCAACATATGTGTAAAAAATTTCGACATAGGTCAAATAACCGATTAAATACTGAAACGGCTTGCCATATAAATGTACACCACCCCATGCTCTCCACCGAATTTACATATACTCACAGTAAGACAGGAAAACACAGTTTGGGCGACGACAAACTACTGAATGTCGAATCCAGCGGTATAAGGGCTATTCTCCATACAGACTGTATACATGTACATACTACTGTGGCCTTTTCTTATCTATCCTGTATCATATATATGTACTCATAACATAGCAAAACACAATTTGTGAGTGACTCCTTCCACCAGATGGTTTACCTGATAATAACCGTAAGGTATATATAACGTTGGGTGAAACCCCTCTCCTCGCTTTACTATTGAAAACGAACGGAGAAGCAACATACTCAAGAATGTTGTATGCCCCAGAGACCATTATCCGGTTTCTATGCTTTACCTAGGGTGATCCAAGTGACCTTTTCAGATGTTAGTGTCCGGTCTGGGTTAAATCTTAGCAAGGGGGCGCTCATATCTGGGGGACCACCGTTCCTCTTACACCGGTATGAAAATGTAGAGCGACAATAAGAGTATGTGTATCGCATAATTTCCTCATGAGTCGATAATTATGAGTCGATACTTCCGGAACAATAGCCAAAATAAAGTCTATCGTTAAGGGAGATTTCGATGAATAATGATAATGATAATGTCAGTTACAACGTTAATATTAACGGTTTTCGTGAAGAACTAGCCCGTAAGTGAATATTGCTCATATATTCAGGTTACTATTCATATGAGACACAGTTTATCCTATACGATCAAGTCCAGATCGGCTCTATGTGTGTCAAAGTCAGCTATGATATAATGAACCCGTGGTATATGATATACAGTATACGACAGAATTACATGTACAACACACCATCAATACAATATTAACATTTTCGCCTTCACATCACCTGTTTAAGTTAACAATGGAGACATACATCATATGTATATACATACCTAGGGGGAAATATTTCCTTGGATATATTGCCTAATTCCATTAGGGGATGACATACACTCATCTCAATAAAGGAAGGGTCATCATGTGATTTATAATATGTGATGGATACCTCTCTATGTATATTGCAGGGTTCAAATTTCGAATCTAAGGTGAACGTTTATCTTTCAAATATTAATATCTACTTGACCTCGGACGATATTATAGGAGAAACAGATAGGGCAAGACGTTGTTGTTGTTGTGGGTTTATTTGCTGACGCTCAATCTTAATAAATTAATTCCCTATCAATGCTGCTCAATCGTATATGTCGCTATGCAAGCGACATATCCAAATGGGGGAGCAGATATGATTTAATTTTAATTAGATTAGCTGACGCTGTACTAGAATTTAAATATAAGCAGCAGTAATAATACAAATTTTAACAGCAATACATTTCAATCAATTCTTCAACTGTTTATTAGTTGTGTTATGTTTGGAATTACGTCCACCTAATCTTAAAGTAAAAATTACTAAGAAGATATTTAACTACAATTAAAGATAAGTATATTCGGCTAAAATAACTATGTCACCGGGATCATTTGGACCTCCAGGTGTTGTCTTGACCCATTGACCGGTAAGACTGATATGTTTATGTAGGCGTTTGTGGGGCTCTCTATTTATATCGCTGTCACGCCTTTTGGGTCAAGAGAGCTTAACTTGGCTTTAAAGCTACAGGGAAGAAATTTCAATGCTTTTTTATGTTGCCAAATTATACCTTTTTCATTCATGTTTCCAGTTTCCAAATAACCAGTATTTTTTGTGTTGTAATTACGTAGTAATTCTATACAACACAAATGCAAAAATACAGCCGCATAGTGCTCGGAGACGAATGAAGACGAACAATCTACTATGGGATTGATTTTATGGTGCACATATGTTTTCATAGGCGTGCTCAATGGTTATTTTACGCACGGTTAGTGTGGAAAAGTTAATATTTTAAGGCAAGGTCGAACTACCCAAATTGATTATCAACAAAGATTATAATGAAAAGTTGAAAACATATTTTAAACTTTGACAACCTTTGTCCCCTTTCTTGCAAAAAACTCGTCCACCGATGCCCCCGTCTCGGTTGGCATCGTGCCAATGTCAGTGGACGAGTTTATGTGGTCTCTCAAATGGGGAGTGATACTGTCAGCTGCCTCAGCTGTGTGGAATTACGTCGATATATGTCTGTTTATGTCGCTTTGTTAATCAATTTCAAGATGGAAACAACAGTTAAACTTGAGAAAGAAGTTTCATCTTGTAATTTTTTGTTTGTGTTATTCGATTGTTACTTGTATGAAAGCAGACGTCCCTTTCCTCATCCGACTTGTGAAATGGAATCTCCTAAAGAACACCTGCACTTGACGCGTGTTGATTTCACATAATCGTGGTCAAACGGTTAGGTCACAAACCTCCATTGACGTGAGTGGGTCCAAGATTATTATCAGGACTTGACTTCTGGTGAACATTGATTGGCCATTATGCCTGACTGGGTCAGAAATGGTCTGTGACGTATTTTAAAATGTTTCTATAATATTTGACTCTAAAATATATCAAAACCACCTTTTCAAATTTTAATCGGAAAAAAATCTGGGCCAGTTTGATTGGGACCTCCGAAATTTGCCGTAATGGTGTCGGGCTGGATGCCCCTATTTCTGGCGGTGTCATCTCGAAAAAATGGTGGGGAATGTATGCTGAATTTCCCATATGTTTGAGCGGAAAGGCCAGGCTACCTGGTGTGGTGGGTCATTTGTGGCGGCGAATATTAGGGAATATAGTTTTCTCAAGATGTGCTCGCCCAATTTACTACATATTAAGTAAAGCGAATATTTAGTGGTTTGTGACCGCTAGCTCGATGTTATTGACACAAGTGTTATAGAATATTTCGTTTGTGAGTTATCTCCCATGTATTATTGCGGCTTGTTCAAAGCTTCCATTGTGCACTGAGTCTGTTATATTAGACCCTGTGTTATGCCACTGTACTCCCAACTATAGTTTTGGGAGTTAAACATACTACTGCTGCTAACTTTCATCTTGGGATATCTTGGAACATGGGCGATCGTCGACGTTTCGATCGTTGAGTCGTACGATATCAGATATGTCTATATCTCGGGTATGACGATAATACGTAGTTAGGTTAATTGTACTAATGGATCAAGAGACATTCAATAGACGTTCATGGTCCCGCAAAAGTTCTTATTTAAGATGAAATTCTCCCGCTTAAAAAGATCTAGGAAGGCTCTACTGTAACTCTAAATAGTTCCGGAGCCCTTCGGAGTTACGAAACTGTGTACAGAACAAATAAACTAGCTGCTCTCGTTGCCTGGTGTACGGGGATCGGATGTCTCCAGGACGGATTATCTGCTCTCCGTGCTTCTGAACATTCTCCCCAACCTCTAATGCATCAGACCACTATAAAAAAATAGTCTCGTTCCGTTGACCCCCTTTAGGCAACCTCTGCCAGAGAATGTAATTGCTTCTCACATTTTTTCCTGTCACTATTGCGACAAATAATTGAAGCCCAGTGCTAGATGATTGAAGTATGATATGTGTTCGGTTTCGCTGTGAGTTTGATTTTAACTCAAAGCCTAATAAGATGTTGCTAAGAAGGATTATCTGGGTGCCCGTGCACCGCTTTCTTAAAGCATAGAAAAATGACCAAAAGTATGACGTCATTTGTACGAGCGCGCAGAACTCATAATCTACGGTGGTCGACGCCGTCAGGAGGTTTGTCAAGTTGTGCCACTTGAATTAAAGTACTTCTTGCCGAAATATGAAAATCTATACTTTATTATGGAATCGACGAGATGCAATTACGGAGAGAGAGAGAGAATTAAGGTTTAACGTCGCGTTCAGCAATATTTCAGCCATATAGCGACGATCACACAAAATTCCAAATATTCAAGTTACTAACTCAGTAAACTAATGCGTTAAAACAGGTACGATGCAATTACGTTAACATTGTCGCCAATGTAAATCTTTAAGTGGTCTAAACCCTTAACCTATCCCTAAATCCTGCCATACACGTCTATCATCTATTCCAGACAATGTGAATGGGACAGGTCAACCGAAGTCTTATAATACAAGCGTCTCGTCCGTCATTCATTATTCAGCCGTCGCCGATTAAAGAATCTCGGTGTCCATAATCCAAAGAACTATTCCATATTCCATATAACAGCATTGACACCAAATTTAAAAGAAAATCATAGTATACAAATATATAAAATATATCCTTGGTTTGGAAAAGTGTAATTATCCAAATAATGTTCTAACTAAAGTTAACGCTGGATAACGGGGATGATATTTTCCATAACCAACAAATTTTCAATGAACAGAAAAAAATATTATGAAAAATTATTCACAAAACAATAAAATATACATAAATATACATAAATATTGGATAGTTTCCTGCAAGAGAGAAGCGGTCAACAGTTTTCAATGATGCCGGCAAGACATCATGATGTTCCAGAAATATCAAATCCGTATCGCTGATCAGTATTCTTAATCCATATGATATTCGTAGTAAATTCGTCATCTAGAGAAAGATGTATCTCAGTCACGCTTTGATTGTGTTTGTTCATATGAACACCATGATGATCTAGAAGTACATGAGTTCATACGACCCCTAGCCCCGGGTTAAGCGGAATAAGGCACAAGTTACAGAACGTAACGCCATAGATCTTGCACGCTACGCTCGTATGTTTCTATCAGAATGAGATGCATGTAGGTATCGCCAAGTTGAGAAACTTTGAGTGGAGGCGCTTGGTGGTATAGCCCTGTTTTATAAGTTTCTGTAATAGTATTTTGTGACGTTGATTAAAATCGTTATATTTTACCCAGGATCTAGCATATGCTACTAGGCGAGATATGTATACGCCATATGCAGGTCGCACTGGAATCTCTTTTGTCGAGAAGTCGACGAGAGAGAAAGCTCGCTTCCTTTTGATAGAGATATAGGCCTAAATATGATTTGTCGTTAGGGCTATCTATAGTTTCATTCAAACGCGTGGATCAGTGGTCTATAAACTACAACATGAAAATGAGATACTAGGGCAGATGGACCTTTTACAGAGCAGTAGTATTACTTTCATGGAATCCGAAAACCTATGGAATTCATTTGGGTGACCGATGGTGGCACCAGTACAGTGAAAATTAAACGGAATTTTTGGACTAACTCTGTATTGGACACTACATTTTCTGAATGTCTTTGTACAATGGGTAACGCCTGACTAGTCAATAATATGCTTGTCTATGATATTGTGTTTAATGCTATATTAGGATCAAGTGATCTGAGTGCTGTCATTTCGAATTGCAGTAAACAAACTTATAATCATTTATTTAGTTCTGTGTCTTAGGTAGTAACCAATTCGAAATGTGTAGCTGTGGTACTCGTGTATGGATTTAGAACTATTGAGTGCTTTCCTCAGTAAAATGTTATCACCAGTGACCGAGGTTCATTTCTAAAGCAGAAACATTCGAACATCCTTATGCTGCGGAGAAAAATAATGTTCGCATATTAAATATACAAATTATTTTTCATTTAATAAATATAAACCTACTGTTAGTCTGGAATTCAATACTAGTTATCCCCAATGCATTATACTACACGTTCGAGGAATAACATGTTAGGTGCCGAGCTTTTCGTATACCGCGTTTGTTATTGTAGTATCGTATTCCACTTTTAAACAGGTTTGTTCTGTGGACTGTATAACGAACCCGAGAAGTCACGTTCAACATGGTCAAGACGTGCATATGTATCATTGTACTCTAGTAAAATTCCTACAAGTGATCCAATGTAGACAGGGGGTGGGCCGGGGGGGGGGGGGGGCGTATCGAACGAGCTGTACTGTACCGAACTTGACTCTGGGGAAAACTGACCTTCTAATAAGTTTTCGGGAGCATTTCTTTATAAGCACGAATTTTGAGACATTATGGAAGATCAACAAAACACGGAAAACTATGCAAGTAACACCACACAAGAACATGACGACGATCGTTTCGGTGCATTGATATACACAATGTAGCCATATGACACCCGATAATCTTCGGGTTGATTGACGATGGTGTGAAAACACTATGAAGAGGTCGTAGTGGAATTTGATGAACACTTTGATCACAAGAGAAATGTTTCTTTGCTATCAAGTTGTATCTATAACAAATTCTCAGAGTAGCAGTCCCATACCGTTTTAAAAATACCACAGGCCTTATACATGTATGGACTGTGGTACATGTACAAGTACCTTTTTACGGTAGGAGAATGATTGGAATGAAACACGCGTCAATGTGAGTTTAGTCTTGACTGTGTTATTATAGCTGGCGAAAGTGTAAAAGCATTTCTAATACCGATTGAGATAGGCTTAGCGTACAGTTGACCAAATTTTTTCAAATGCTTGGACATCTTCATGATAACAGAGCAATTAGGAGATGCAATTCACATCTCAAGAGAAAGGGGCATATTGTACAGAGAGAAACGGACGGAATTAAACAAGCCAAAAACAAAACAAAGACAAGGTTTGTCTTCATGTTACTTGCCGAAGGGCGGTGGTTCTCTCCGGATACTCCGGCTTCCTCCACCAACCAAACTGACTGTCACCATATGAGTGAAACAAACTTGAGTGTGACATTAAGCCAGATTCCCTCCTCCCCTGTCTTCATGTATATCACGAGTAACTAATTAACTGTATGTTTAACAGAGCAAGAGTATAACGATTTGACGGGATTACAATTCTGATAGTGAAAGTAATGACATTGCTACGTTCTCGAGTCCGTATTATGACACTGGATGTTCAAAGGCATGGAGGCCCTGATCATCTTCATCATCCCGGAAACCCAATACGTTGTGAGGAAGCAATTTATTTGAGCTCCTGTTCTCGGAGATCGGAGCTCCTGGAATTCAGAACTCCGAGAGATACATGTACCTGAACTCGAAGCTCTAACTCCAAGGGATTAATAGGCTCAAAAAGACCTGATCTCTTAACTGTTCCATCTCGTCATTATTCAGTACTAATTGAATGGGCAATGGGGAATGGAGCTGCCTCACTTTGGGCTGGATATGGGGTTCAAGAACACCACCCTTTGTGACAAATGTACCATTATTCTGATAATTCTGGTCTTTTCAGGAGACAACCAGCTATCTAAATCCCCTGATTCCCTTGTGTAGTGTCAGGTTTCTATGTTCAGACGGTATTTCACAATGTCTCCGATCTCACGTTTATAAAGCAAATCGCTCCTGAACACTAATCGCAGGAGCTATCGTATCTAATTCCACTTAAGCCGGTGCTAGGGGCCATGTGGATATCTAATAGTCTCCACATGAACAGCTGCAATAAAAACACGGCTGAGATTCTAGGCGATATCCGAGAATCCACCGTATTCTCGGGTCTGAATGTCAGGTACCGAGGGAAGCTTGTATGTAGAATCATATGGTTGCTACAATGTATTTAGTCGCCAGACGTCGTCAAATTTTCCCAACTCTTGCAAATCGCTCCAATTCTTCCCATAGTCAAGTTCAGTACGACATCTCGTCCGATAAACTTTCCCCGAAATATGGGAACTATCTACAACGGGTCATTTGCTGGCATCATTGAAAACTGTTGACCGCTTCTGTCTTGCAGGAAATTAGCCTAGTTCTGTCTTGCAGGAAATTAGCCTAGTTTTATGTATACTATGAG
Source organism: Hanleya hanleyi (assembly GCA_036873755.1). Classification (NCBI taxonomy): domain Eukaryota; kingdom Metazoa; phylum Mollusca; class Polyplacophora; order Lepidopleurida; family Hanleyidae; genus Hanleya; species Hanleya hanleyi. The sequence continues at coordinate 33,462 of JAVTVY010008840.1, read as the reverse complement.
TTATCCTTTTAATTTGCTGCTAATGTTATTATATGAATTAGGTCTTTGGATTATAGACACGAAAATTCTTTAATGGACGACGGCTGAACATTGAATGACGAACTAGACGCTTGTATTTTAAACTCGCGTATGCCTGGATTCTGCTGGTGGACAAGTTGTCCCCGAGGCCGGACCCCAGCACTTCCTAAATTGAAGATGAGTACAAAGGAAATAATGGTAAGACAGATCCGAGAAAACTAGCAGGTTTATCGGCCGAGTCTCTAATACATGTAGTTCGAAATACACTAAGACCTTTTTCAATTCAAATGACAGATATATTTGGAACAGCAAAACAAGGTCATGCCATCAAACCTTGTAAAATTACGCTTGATGATTGTTTAGCACCAAATTCTCTGTGTAATAATTTTAAGATTTCCAAGTGTGGCCACCCTGAGTGTCTCACGTGTCTTAATACTTCAGCTTCATTTAGTTCCACGTTAAGTCATATTCTGTTAATTCTTACTTTGGTCTTAGTTGTTCTACTACAAACTGTATTTGTTTAGTTTCCTGTAAGAAGTGTGGTCAATAATATGTTGGCAAGACCACCCAAAGACTCCATATAAGGGTGAACGGTCACAGAAAATCCATTAGGAAAAAGAAATTGCTTTTTGGAAAACATTTTACTGGTGTCGACCCTTGCTGGGAGAACTTCAGTATCCAGATTATAGACATAGTCTACCCATCTACCAAGGATTCCCCCTTTGGATATGAGAGAAAAATCCGAGAGCTGGAACAGTTCTGGGTGCTGGAGCTTGGGTCGGTGTCTCCGTATGTTTTAAATGATAATGTCAAAGGGTTCGCCAATGTTACAAACCGCCATTCGAATATATCCAACATTACCCACCTACTTAAGCCACACCAAGGGAGACATCGCAGCCATGGTTGGAGAAAGTTTAATAATGGGTTGATTCACGATCATATCACCTTAAGTTATTAATGGGTTTAACTAACACACTCAACGGTAATAAATAGCTTGCGTTACCTCTTAGAATTTTAAATCATATTGCCGGAGATATACAAAGATGTGTGTCTTCAGGAAATATTGTATCACCCACAATCACTAAAGTTTGTCAAGATATTTTCGATTGTATCGTCCAGTGAACATAATCGAAACATCCAAAGACCAGCTTTACTTGAAACTCAACTACTTGGATAAAGGACTAGACATTATTAATTTACCACGTATACTGAATGACCCAGAGATACGCAGCGCTGTACCAAATAATTTTAAATTCATAGAACCTCCATGCATTTCTTATGAGTATACTAAATATATAGCCACCAAACTATTCAATTACTCTAATGCTGTCAAGGAGTTTGACTGGAACTTATACACGTCTGAAGGTTGTAGTTGTGATTGTGAATCATCGGACTTTATTTATACACCATGCAAGCATGTTATGACTGGTGACCTCGATACAATGAGTGATGAGGACCTAAAAACACCCCTGATGAAGGGACCTAAATATAGAGAGCCGAGAGAAATAAACTTGAAGGCAGACCAGAAGATAGTAATACTCTTCCAGTGCAGTCAGGAATGAGTGGTGAGAACGAGAAAAAGTTGAGCCTACAACTACAACCAACAACTACAACTGACGCTGACTGGCTGGACCTCACCAAGAACAAGGTCGTTGAAACAATCCACCATATTGAGAGTAGTACCCTTCCCCAAACAAAACAAGTACTGAGAAATCTAGGCTCGCAAGAAGTTCTGGCAAATCTCCAAATAATACAAGATCCATATTTAAATAGTAGTATTACTCGGTGCTGGTTAAAGAATTGAGTATAAGTACACCATCGCCGAATACGTCTACTTACTCTCAAACAGCATTTACCATGGAAGATTTATTTAACAACCACGAAACGTTTCTCCAGGAAAGGGTATTTGTCTTCCAACTACTCATAACGATATACCGAAAGTGTACTGGATTCCCAAAATGCATAAATTACAAGCGTCTAGTCCGTCATTCATAATTCAGCCGTCGTCCATTAAAGAATATTCGCGTCCATAATCCAAAGACCTATTCCATATAACAGTATTAGCACCAATTCAATCATAGTATACATAAACATAGGCTAGTTTCCTGCAAGAGAGAAGCGGTCAACAGTTTTCAATGATGCCGACAAGACATCATGATGTTCCAAAAATATAAAATCCGTATCGCTGATCAGTATTCTTAATCCATAATAATCGTTTTAAAGTCGCCATCTAGAGAATGATGTATCTCAGTCACGCTTTCATTGTGATTGTTCTTATGAGCACCATGAGGATCTTGCAGTACATGGGCTCATACGGCCCCTAGCCCCGGGTTAAGCGGAATTAGACACAAGTTACGAAACGTAACGCCATAAATCTTGCACGCTACGTTCGAATTTTGCTATCAGCATGCGATATGTATCGCCAAATTTGCGAAACATTGAGTGGAGGCGCCTGGTGGAATAGCTCTGTTTTATAAGTTTCTGCAACAATGTTTTGTGACGTTGATTAAAATCGTTACGTTTAACACAGGATCTAGCAAATGCTACTAGGCGAGATATGTATACGCCATATGCAGGTCCCACTGGAATATTACTGTCCAGAAAGGGATAGTTTACGATGTCGAAATTGTAATCATCTCTTTTGTCATAAAGTCGACGAGAGAGAATGCCCGCTTCATTTTCATAGAGATATAGATCTAAATAAATCACCATACAAAGCTGGATTCATAGCTGGTTCTAGAAGCTGCACCACCAAGCTTCTTTCAACTCTGTTGACGAGGACCCTTCAGGAGGTAAGAACATTTTGGGAAAGGTACTGCGCCACTATTTATAAGAACTCCGGCATTGAACGCATGTCATACAGAGAAACTTAATGCTGAAGGTCATATACCGTACAGACATGTATTCACATGGGATTTCTCGACTCTCCATACTACATCATCAGGACATTATTGTCCGACTTAGTTCATTAATAGTATCGATGTTCGAGAAAACTGATCCCCGATATCTTAATATCAGAAGCCATTACTCTACTACATACAACGGATACCATTCATGGGATGTTTCTTTGTTTATAGAGTTGCTCGAATTTCTGATTTATAATATCTATGTGAAATTTGGCAACACAATAAATCAACAGCATATAGGTATTCCAATGGGTACTAATTGTGTACCTCTTTTGGCTGACATATATCTGTCAATACGACTATATGCAGACGCTTTCAAATACAAATTATTTCAAAGCCTGTTCCTTAATTCTTATTCACCAAACGATATTTAGATATATCTATCAGTGGATAATCGTTATATAAATGACGCAGTGAAGAATATATATCCACCTTCTCTGGATTTGAAAGAAACTACAGATGGCACTAGCGGCACATCTTATTTAGACGTATATCTTTATGAAAATGAAGCGGGCCTTCTCTCTCGTCGACTTTACGACAAAAGAGATGATTAAGATTTCGACGTCGTAAACTATCCCTATCTGGACAGGAATATACCAGAAGGACCTGCATATGGCGTATACAAATCTCGCCTAGTAGCATTTGCTAGATCCTGTGTTAAATGTGACAATTTTAATCAAGGTCACAAAACATTATTGCAAAACAGGACTATATCATCAAGCCCCTCCACCCGAAGTTTCTCATATTGGCGCTACATAACGTATGATTATAGCAAAATACTAGCGTAGCGTCCAAGATCTATGGTGGTAGGTTTCGTAACTCGTCTCGAATTCCGCGTATCCGGGGGCTAGGAGCCGTATGAACCTATGTATTGAATGCTCCATGCATTGCGATTGTGGTTTTTGTGACTTGTAAACATGGTGGAAAATGAAGCGCTTGGTCGGCGTCGGACCTCAGAGGTATTTGTTCTGAATACGAACTTGCATTCAATAAATACTCGTCTTGGTCGTTTTCTTACTATCTAGCGGTCACACAGTTCATAAGTTTCCAGCAGATGACTTGATATTGCTATTACATCGTGGCTTTGAAATATTTGTATCTAATACCGCTCAAGCCGGTGCTAGGGGTCGTGTGTTCGTGGGGTCGTGTGTCCAAATGAACACCTAGAATCAAAGCGTGGCTGGGATGCAAATCATCGCAGGGATCACTTTTGGTTCCTGTGATGTTTTAGAAAGATGCAGTCAGTATATTTGTCTGTGGAGGCATAAACTTCTTGTCAGTACGCCGGCATCGTTTTCGACTACCCTTTTAATGTTGCGTTTAATTTCAAGATCATGATAGTGTTCATCAGAACAGTCACAATCAAAGCGTGGCTGAGACACATCATACTCTAGATAACGACTTTACAACGTATATCATGTGCATTAAGAATACTGATCAGCTATACGGATTTGATATTTTTGGAGCTTCATGATGTCTTGCTGGCACCATTGAAAAGTGTTGACCGCTCCTGTCTTTGTAGTGTTTGATCCATAATACATATACGTGTATTCCGTGTTCGTTTCACCTGCCAGTTATACATCCATACGTTTTATGATACCGGCGGCCATTCTGATGAAATACACCATGTGCGAGTGAGAACAGCGTTCCTCGCTGCTGAATTAATTCGTGTAGTTGTTGACTAGTTTATTCTGTTTGCGATCTGGATAAAGACGCAACAAGTTGCGACGAAGATGGCGAAAGTATTAGAGATGCCTACAGTTTCTCCATTCGACGTACACGGCGACCAAACAAGTCTGTCTCAGCGTTGGTCAAAATGGAAAAACAGATTTGAATACTACACAAGCAACTGGAATTTCTGAGGACAAACAGGAGCGAGCGGTTCTCTTACACCTGGCTGGGAATGAAGTACAGGACATTTTTGGAACATTGGTGAGTACAGGAACTGATTATAAAACCGCTATGGGAAAAGTTGATGAGTATTTTCAGCCAAAGAAAAATCTGCCCTATGAACGCCACTTAGGCGGGCTGAACCAAATGAGGGCAAAAGCATGGATGCTTACGTCACACGTTTACGATTTTTGGCGCAAACTTGGGACTACGGGGAAATGACTGATGAACTGATTAGAGACAAAGTTGTTGACAAATGTCGATCGTCACGTCTTCGTCGACGTTTTCTTCGAGAATCTGATCTGACACTTGAGAAAATTGTGACCATTTCCCGATCATTTGAAGTGGCCGAGGATCATGCAACGAAAATTGAGGGGTCTGTGAATCAACTGTCAAATGAAGTAAACACAATAAATTTGGGAAAATTTCACAGTCAGTCATATTCAAAGAACAATTCAGGTCGAAACAAGTCATCAAATCAAGGCAGATGGAAAAGCGGAGGGGCTCAAAAAGGGGGGGAGGGGTCTCAACATGACAACAGATGTTTTCGATGTGGTCAAAATTTACATTACGCTAGGGACTGCACTGTAGCTATTGACCAGAAGTGCAACCGCTGTCAATCAGTTGGTCATTTCGAAAAAATGTGTCGAACAATCTTGTCGAGGAAAAAAACAGGGTCAACAGAAACCCCAGACTGCTACCAAGTACAGAAATTCGATTACTAGTGTAAAAAAGAGGAAACTGGACCACACCAATTATGTCGGTCATCAAGAAGATTCATCAACCGATGGCGAGTATGTGTTTGCTCTTGACAATGTGATTAGTAGTGTAAACAGGGGGAAACCTGACAACACAAATTATGTCGGTGCTCAGTAGGATTTGTCAACCGATGACAGGTATGTGTTTGTTTTCGACAAAGGAGAACTTGATGACGGCAAAATAACTGTACACGTGTCCTCCACTCCTGTGACCATGTTGGTTGATTCAGGGGCCAGCGTGAACATTATCAATGAAACGACTTGGAATATGATTTCTCAGTCAGAGAACAAGCTAAAACGGTGTGAAAACAGGTATTCGCCTATGGTTCGAAGACACCATTAACTCTGATAGGCAAGACTAATGCAATAATGCAAGCCGGCGAGAAATCTGTGAAATGCGAAGTGCTTGGGTCATCCAACGGAACTGTGTGATTGCTTGGCAGACAGACCGCGATGGAATTGGGCGTGTTGAAAATAGGCCCAGACGTCAACACGATTACCGATGGGTATACGCGACTACAGGCAAAATACCCGGAATGCTTTCAGGGTTTGGGAAAATTGAAAGATTGCCAACTAAATCTCCATATCAACCTTGACGTTAAGCTTGTAGCTAAACCCGTGAGACGGTTACCATTTCACGTACGCGGTAAGGCTTAAGCGAAATTGCAGCAACTTAAAGATATGGATGTCATTGAACCTGTAAACGGCCCATGCGAGTGGTTGTCACCTTTGATCGTAGAACGAAAGCCGGGAGATAAAGTGAGAATATGCGTTGATATGAGGAGAGCAAATGTAATACGACAACGCCATCCCTTACCCACAGTGGAGGAGGCACTGCTCGACATGAATGGGGCGACCGTTTTCAGCAAATTGGAACTCCGCTGGGGCTATCAGCAAATCCAATTGGATGAAGAATCGCGCAACATTACATGTTTCGTGACGCACAAAGGATTATTCGCTACAAACGCCTGATGTTTGGAGTTTCGGCAGCACCGGAGATGTACCAGCACGTGATTGGTCAGGTTCTCGAAGGCTGCGAAGGAGCCAAAAATATCTCTGATGATATTGTCGTGTATTGGAAAGACGAGAATGAGCACAACGTGCGTCTTGAAAAGGTGCTACAGCGTCTGAAGGAGAGAAAACTGACATTGAATCCGTCAAAATGCAAATTTGGCATGAGCAGATTGGTGTTCGTGTTCGTTCGCATTCAGTGAACTGAAGCAGTTACTCTCGAGCGAAACTGTACTAGCATACTACAAACCGGAAGCCCAGACATGACTCATAGTTGATGCGTCACTAGTAGGTCTTGGCTTGATCCTCGCTCAAAAACAGGAAAACGGAGAGTTTCAACCAGTGTTATTCTCCAGCCGAGCTTTAACGGACGTCGAGAAACGGTACTATCAGACGGAAAAAGAACAGCTTGCGGTCGAGTGGGGATGTGAAAGATGCCATCTCTATCTGTATGGTGTAGAGTTCGAGCTCATCACCGACCATCACCCATTAGAGGTGATCTACTCAGCAAAATCGAGACCAGCTCCGCAAATTGAGCGATGGGTGCTCAGATTACAACCCTACAAATTCAACACCATCTACAGATCGTGTCCAACAAATGCAGCGGACACCCTATCGATGTTGCCCATTCCGATAAATGAAGTCCAACAAAAGTGAAACGTCGCTGAGGAATATGTGAATGTTCCTGTGGCTATGACATACAAGGAGATCCAGGAAGAATCACTTCGCGAATTCGCGATGCGGAGCAGAAATCGCAGAAAAGTGCGTGTCCAGAGCGAAACCGGACGACATTCGACGAAATGTCAATGGTAGATTCAATACTACTTCGGGGAACCAGGATTGTGATCCCGGCCGGATTGAGGCCACGCGTACTCGACCTAGCCCATGAAGGCCATCAGGGCATTGTGAAAACAAAATCGCGCCGACGAGGAAAAGTATGGTGGCGGGAAGCCTTCACTTCCAGAATCGATGGAACCAACCGATCTACCAAATGGCCCGTGGAAAGAATTCTCGATTGACGTATTGGGACCATTTCCCAACGATGATTACGTAGTCGCGGCGGTTGACCATTATTCGCGATATCCGGTTATCCGGTTAAGACGGTTATCAGCTGGCTTGACCAGATATTCGCACGACACGGCTTACAAGAGCGCGTAACAGCAGACAACGGAGCACAGTTTGTTTCGCACGACTTCAGTGACTATCTTGCGAATCACGGCATCAAATTACGCAACGTGACGCCATATTGGCCTCCGGCAAATGGCGAAGTGGAACGCCTAAACCGAACACTTTTGAAAACCATTCGAACAGCACATATATAACGGGAAAACTGGCGGAAGGAACTACCAAAGTTTCGTCTCGCGTACCGTAGCACGGCGCATACAGTAACGGGAAAAGCCCTGCGGAACTCTTATTCAATCGCCCAATTCGCAACAAGCTACCTTCCCTACCTGCTAAAGGGGAGATAGACCGATATGCAGATGTGAAGAAACGTGACGCGACGCGAAAGTCGAAAAACAAGATGTACATCGACTCGAAACGTCGAGCTCGAGTGAGCCATCCCAGACGTGGAGATCAAGTTCTTCTACGTCAAAGAAAGAAGAATAAACGGTCCAGTACATTCGAGCCAATGCCGTACACAGTTGTGTGTAAATGTGGTAACATGGTCGTTTTCTGTGATCGAAATGGAGTAACGCAGAAAAGAAATTCTTCCTTGCTCAAGATTTACTGTGGTGACGCTGCTCAGAGCGATACAGAGATTGACGCGAAAATAGACGCGAACGCGCCACACGATCGACCTGCGAGTCCCGCTCTTGACTGTGTCAGGGGAACTCTTCGACAGACCAGAGCAGGCCGACATATCCGAGTGCCATCACATCTGAAAGACTATGTGTTAGATGGTTGAATAACTCTAGTCCAGTTTTATTGACTTTCAGAGCTAACGTTAAACATTATTACGTACCCTCATTATCTGATAATGATCATGCAAACTTTCAACATAAAGTAACACAAACAAGTTGGTGAATTATTTGATTATATGAACTTTAATTGTATTTTAATAATGATGAGCACAGAAATGAGAGATTCCTACAAGGAATCAATTGACATTCTTAAGTCATTTTGACATACATGTAGTGACATTTTAACATTGTGGACAGGAATGATATGAATTAATTTACATTCGATTAATCGTTTATTACCATGGTCAGTTGGATCAATTTGAATAAGACTTGTCGGCACCTCTTCCCACTTCCCTTATATGTGTTGTAATTGGTTACATTAACGATAATGTCGGTTGAACTTTTCATTGACAAAATTTAGCTGCATGTGTGAATATCGTCTCCTCCAGTCGGTACTATTGGATATATGTGTTAAAGATAACAAACGAGCAGGGATGTAGTGTTTGATCCATAATACATATACGTGTAGCCCGTGTTCGTTCCGGCTGCCAGTTATACAACCATACGTTTTATGGTACCGGCGGCCATTCTGCTGAAATACACCATGTGCGAGTGAGAACAGCGTTCCTCGTTGCTGATTTAATTCGTGTAGTTGATGACTAGTTTAATCTGTTTGCGATCTGGATAAAGACGCAACAGTTTTACAGGAAATTAGCCTAGTTTTGAGTATACTATGATTTATCCTTTTAATTTGGTGCTCATGTTACTATATGAATTAGGTCTTTGGATTATCGACGCGGAAATTCTTTAATGGACGACGGCTGAATATTGAATGACGGACTGGACCCTTATATTTGCAGGAATTCGACTTGAGTACATTGATAGCAGTTGATACACTTGTTAGGCTTGACCATGGTGAATGTAAGGTGTATTCCAGGGCCCATTATACAGGTCCTGAAACGAACACGCGTAAATGCTTGAGTATGATAATACAACGACCCACGCATTACACAAAAACTTCACCACCTGGCATGCATTATTCCTTAATCGAGCAGTTTAATGGGTTATGGAAAACCGATATCGAATTTAAGACCGACAGTTGGTTTACATTTACTAACATGACAACAAGTTGTATATTTAATATGCGAACATGCGGCATTATGATTTTTGCATGTTCTTACCGTAAAGATGAACCTCATTGTCTTTGACTATGAGCTTTTGCTGAGGGATGCAAAGCTACACCATAGCTACAGGCTTTCGAGTTAATTCCTATTTGAGGCACAGAGCTACATGTACATAAATGAGATCAAGTGTGTTTATTGCAGTACACAGCGATAGCACACAGATCAATTGAGGGGTGATTAAATAAGACTATAATTTCCAAATCAAGCATATTGAAGACTAGTAAGCTGTTACCTATTGTACACAGATATACACCATATGTGTCGTCCAATACTACATTAGTCCGAAAATTCTGTGTAATACTGGTGCTACTAACAGTAACGTTTCCGAGTGTGTATACATACATGCAAATTAATCCCACTTGTTCTCGGATTTCACTACAAGGCAACAGTACTGCTCCGTGTGATAGGCCAAACTTTCTCACTATATCATTTTCGTGTTAGAGTTTTGGACAACTGAGCCTATGACAAGACTGCTGTGCCCTGTTCTCTTCCGCTTCTTGTGGGTGGTTGGGTGGGCACGGGTTCCTGTTGCTTCGATGCATTTTGTTGAGAAGCAACAGAAACTTGATAATGTGATGTCTAGCACTGTTATATCACTTGTCTTTATTGCACCATGTAAGCGTCCTGTCTGTGTCTTGTGTGCTGTCCTCATTATTTTTTAGGGTGGATGGAGGGTGGATGGTTCCATGCTGCTTCAGAGATTTCTTCTTTGAAGTAGCAGGAACGCAACTTGGCTGGTGATGCTTAGTTGGTTCGTGGCGATATACCTGAAATATTGTTGAAAGCGACGTTAAATTTTATTCACTCCCTCTCTCACTCTTTTGCACTTGTCTTGGTGAAAGCGTAGAAACGTATAGGTTTGTGTTAAGGTACAGCATTTGGGTTAGTGCTAGTTTAGGGATAAGTTAAGGGTTGGGGAGAATGTTCCGAAGCATAGAGGGAAGAAATCAGGACATCTGATCCGCGTACACCGAGCATTCAGAGCATTTGTGGAGCTGTGCATGGCCTGGATACTCTTCGAAGCCCATAGCTGAAATCTAAAGGCCTCTGCTCAGAGCTCGGAGCTTTTCGGAACTATTCAGAGTCATTAGATTCCTTTAAAGTAGGGAAATTTAGTAGCGAATAATTCTCATCTTGTAGAGTCCATTAGTACAAATTAACATAACCACATAGCACCGACATTCCAGAGATATAGGCCTTTCTGCCTTTCTGCTATCATACGACTTTAACTTTACAACACTTGCTTCAATTCATTCTCGGAATCCCTGCAAAGAGTCGATCTTTGTCGGCCTCAAATCAACCCAATGTTGTAGCGGTAGGAGCCATCAAAAACATATCTCTTTCAGTATAATCTACAACTTATTCGCCGTTAGCTTCTCATCAGTCTGATATTCCCGGGATATAACACTACTTGCGCTTTTGTCACTTTATCATGAGGTCACTTGTATTTTCAGATTAACGCCATTGTTTGGCCATATTGGTCGAAGGCCAAATGAGGAGGAAACAGATCTCCCATGTTAAAGATACAGGGGAAATTTTCCTGTTTAGATGACGCTAACCATGAATGAAAGACCGTTTTCGCTACTAGTGGTCAAGACTGACTGCTATCCCCGAAAAAACGCGAATTTGAGATGGCCATCCATCCACCTTTACGTTGTTCCGTAAGGTATTGCGCACATCCGAGAAGAAATAAAAATAATGTGCAGAAGAAAAATATATGCAGGAGTTTGAAGGGAGGTCCAGTGATGAGTCTGAGTCAACAGAACGGTCACTCGATAGGCCCCAGATTAGAAAGCAAAACTGTAGAGCGAGTCGAGACATTTAAGAAAGCCTACCGGTCACCACTGCCCTCTTGGATAATTCTTGGAAACTCAGTTATACCAGAAGAATATAACCTGTTGAATTGGCTCAAACCTGTTGATATGTTTGAGCTAGTGAACATCATTCTAATAAAGTGGATGATTGTATGGTAATACTGCTGTCCTGAGTGATACTGGGGCGTCACATTTGCTGATACTAACTGATATCATGCCTCTGTCCCTGCTAGCTGTTTGAACACTAGCCTGATGACCTGTTGACTCACTGTATCGATTCGAATTACCTCCATCATTCCTTGTATAGAATTAACTTGAAGAGTGAATGGACCCGTAAGCGTAGGGATATTGCTCGGCTTCCTATGACCCTTCAGTCACACATTTCCGAGAGAGTGTCTGGCTAGGGTCAGAGTTCTCTCGGTAGTATATAGGGAGCATTGAAAGTTAATGGCTCCTCACTGCGCATGCGCAGAAAAAACCCGGAAGTGGGCTGTGTGCGCAGGTGTTCTGCGCAAGTGTGACGTCGTGTGTGACGTCGCTTCCGGTGTGCATCCGGTCACGTGACTTTTGGGAATGTATTCCTCCGCGGTGATGCGATCTGGCGGAACACGGACTTTACCTCTACAATAGGCGCGTGATTCGCACATTTGCATCTATATGGGAAAATGCCTGTATGGGGTATGTGGTTGGTCATTTCTTTGTGGATTTTACTGTGGGTTGTTTGGCCTTGTTGTTTTCGTCTCGCCACATAAAATACGATGGGAAGGGTCTCGGAGCTAAGCGGTGAAATTTTTCGAAAAGTTCACGGAGGTCTGGATAGGCACATAGGCCCATACTGGTTCAGTGGATGGTCCATACTGGCCAATTCACACATGTTCATTGCGGTATGGGTGTTTGGTCTTGTTTTTCACGTCTCACCACGTAGAACACGATGGGAGGAGTCTCGAAGTTAAGCGATGAAATTTTTCGTAAAGTTCATGGTGGTCTAGATAGGACCATAGGCCCATTATACTGGCTAAGGGGGATAGGTCCATACTGGGCAATTCACACATGTTCATTGCGGTATGGGTTGTTTGGTCTTGTTTTTCTCGTCTCACCACGTAGAACACGATGGGAGGGGTCCCGAAGTTAAGCGGTGAAATTGTTCGAAAAGTTCACGAAGGTCTGGATAGGCCCATAGGCCCATACTGGCTCAGTGGATAGGTCCATACTGGGCAATTCACACATGTTCATTGCGGTATGGGTTGTTTGGTCTTGTTTTTCTCCCCTCGCCACTTAGAACAAGATGGGAGGGGTCTCGAAGTTAAGAGGTAATTTTTTTCGAAATGCTCACGGAGGTCTGGCTCAGTGGATAGGTCCGTACTGGGTAGACGTTTTGGGGTCTAGGTGAGCCCCTAGTGGCCCGATGGTGTCGTATGAGGTCTTATTTTGAAGCGCTCGTGAAGAAGCATCCGACTGGACTAACGTACCGTCCGTTTGCCATATTCAACGCATGCGCAGTCTGGCCGTAGTATAGAAAACCTGCATTCTGTGGGTGCGAAGGGGTGTGTTTGGGGTAGGGATGGACCGCTATTGGTCCAAATGGGTCGTGGGCGATATCAAAGTGACGCTTTTGTGAAGTAGAGTCAGAATTGCGTGTATTTTATTGCATGTCACCTCAATCTGCGCATGCGCAGTTGGGTGTAGTAAGTAAAGTGGTCATTTTGGGGGTGCGTGGGGGTGTGTTTGGTGTAGAGAGGGACCGTCCTTGGTCCGAATCTGTCGTGCAGGGTGTCATCTTGTAACTCTCGTGATGTAGACCCCGATTTGAGGGAAGTCCACAGCATGTGTGACGTCATCGTTGACGTCATCAGTACGAGTAGTAGCGAAAGTACATGTCCATGTACATATACTCTGCGCATGTCCATGTATTTCTTTGCATATCTCTGTACATGTATTATGTGCCTATTGTTGATTGATTCTTAATTGTAAGAAATTACATGTAGCTTGTCAGTATTTATATTCTTATTTTAGTCCTTCTCATATTTTGATACCAATGTTTACATTAACACCAAGAACGATATTGTTGTTGCCGTTCAATATCGGTCTGACGTTTATATGGAGCCGTATTCAAGGTAATCGACACAAACATTGGATAGAAATATTATAGAATACCTGTCCCGTATTATACAATATTTGTCCTGTATTGAACCATATTTGCCCTCTATTGTACCACATCTGTGCTGTATTATACAGTATCTGTCCTGTATTATACCAAATATGTGTTGTATTATACCATATCTGTCCTGTATTGTACCATATATGTCCAGTATTATACAATAAATGTTCTGTATTATACAATGTTTGCCCGCCATTATACCATATCTGTGCTGTATTATACAATATTGGCCCTCCATTATAACATATCTGTGCTGCATTATATCATATCTGTGCTGTATGATACCATATCTGTCCTGCATTATACCAAATCTGCGCTGTATTATACCATATCTGTGAGGAATTATACCATACCTGTGCTGTATTATACAACACCTGTCCTGTGTTATACCAAATCTGTGCTGTATTATACCATATCTGTCCTGTATTGTACCGTATATGTCCTGTATTATACAATAAATGTTCTGTATTATACAATATTTGCCCTCCATTATACCATATCTGTGCTGTTTTATATCATATCTGTGCTGTATTATACAATATTTGCCCTCCATTATAACATATCTGCGCTGTATTATATTATATCTGTGCTGTATTATACAATATCTGTCCTGTATTATACAACATCTGTCCAGTGTTATACAATATAAGTTCTGTATTATACCAAATCTGTGCTGTATTATACAATATCTGTCCTGTGTTATATCATATGTGTGCTGTGTTATACAATATCTGGCCTGTATTATACAATATCTGTCCAGTATTATACAATATATGTTCTGTATTATACCAAATCTGTCCTGAATTATACCATATATGTGCTGTATTATACCATATCTATCCTGTGTTGTCCTGTATTATGCCAAATCTCTCCTGTATTGTACCATATTTGTCCTGTATTATACCATATCTGTTTTTTATTATACCGAACCTGTGCTGTATTAAACAGTATCCGTCTTGTATTATACCAAATCTGGGCTGTATTATACCAAATCTGTCCTGTATTGTACCATATATGTCCTGTATTATACATATGTCCTGTGTTATACAATATTTGCCTCCTATTATACCTTATCTCTGCTGTATTATACCATATCTGTCCTCAATTATACCATGTCGGTGCTGTATTATACATTAGCTGTCCTGTATTGTGCTCTAGATTTGTCCTGTCCTGTATTGTGCTCTAGAATTGTATCTAATACCGCTTATGCCGGTGCTAGGGGCCGTGTGGTCATATCATCCAAGTTGCCACATGAACAGGTACAATAAAAGCGTACCTGAGATACAACACATATCACGAATCGTTAGATTCTTGGTATGTGCTTTAGAATAGGTTAACCGGGAGACTATACTGTGAAGTCATGTGACTCATTCAGTATGTCGGCACCTCCCTTATATGTGTTGTAATATATGTCCTTTATGATACAATATATGTTCTGTATTATACAACCGGATAGCGGTTGTCGTGAATAACAAAAAGTTCAGCAATGTTCATATAGTTTATTATCCCCAATGTTACATCATACCCAGGCTTGGGCAGCCGCTCTGGGTATGGTTATTATGTTCACAGAGAGAAACAAGTTGAAATATCAAACACCATGTTTTGTTATTTAACGCGCCGTCACATTACGTACAAGTGTTTACAGAGCTCAGATCAACGAGTGCACGTTAGATGTATCCTCGGCTGCTCTTGTCCAATCAGAAGTCGCCATATGAGAAAGTTCCATCTTCGACCATATTCGCCCTGATCCGTTTGTTCTAATCGTCGTCAGGTAGGTCAGGATACCGTTGAGGCAACATATCCACAAATAGTTGTTTGCGAATTCTGAGTATCTATCAGTGCATGGATGAATAAATTCCTCCGATTGTGTGGTCGGTCAGCTTGGTAACGAAAAACGTGACATTGGTCACCATCTTTACGACCCATTGGGTGTTGGGGCGTTGTTGTTGTGCCCATTCCAAGACATCCAATGGATCCACTTGATCCAGCATCGTCTCTAGCGACGCACGGTTAATGATGTTGAAAGGATGGTCGTACACTGGGTTGTTGGCACTGGAATAGAAATAGCGCAGTTGATCCGTCATCCTCGTATAGACGCTTGGGTGCCCCATGCACTGTCCTTTCGTGACACCGTAGACTATCCAGGCGGCTAAATAGTTTTCCACGCCTCGTACAGCTATACCGGGCGGTTCCGTCGTACTTGGTAGTCTCATGGCGGCGCAAATCGTGCAGACGATTGAATGATTTCGAGCACATAGTACAAGTGAACATCTTGGTGGTTGACAGA
This sequence comes from Hanleya hanleyi, assembly GCA_036873755.1. Taxonomy (NCBI): domain Eukaryota; kingdom Metazoa; phylum Mollusca; class Polyplacophora; order Lepidopleurida; family Hanleyidae; genus Hanleya; species Hanleya hanleyi. The sequence continues at coordinate 17,535 of JAVTVY010008840.1, read as the reverse complement.
GTGTCTGATGAAACGGCCAGGCAGCTTCCCTTTATAGCACTCTAGCTGGTGATCTATTTTTAGCACACTCAGTTCAAGTACCCCAAATCGAGGACCGGGATGTACTGGTGTACGATTGAGCCGCATTGCGCGCGTGTGTGTGTGTGCATGTGTGGGTAATGGATTTTACATCCGGGACCTTGTCATCATCCAGGTTTCCCAGTGGGTTTTTCCCGTCGTTCCTCGGTCTTCCATCCGGGTACTGTGGTTTTACATCCGGGTCCTCATCTTACATCCGGGTTTTTCGCATATTGACTGATGAGGGACACGTGTTCATTACTATATGTACAGACACTACCACCACCATCACCACCACCACCACCGGGCGTTGACGCCCGTCAGCGTCCGGTGGTGGTGGTAGCTTCCGTGTGGTGGAGCTCGGACCGCTTGGAGCTCAGAACTCGGAAATGACGCCATCGTAGGCATGCGCACGCATCTTTGGTGCACCCTGTACATAAATTGACTCTTTTGACCATTAACACGCTGCGTGCGCAGGGGTCAAAGGTCGCTTCCGGTCGCGTGACCGGAACCAAAAGTGATGTCACAAGATAGGTGGCGCCCCCTGTCGGAAGTAGGTCAATAAGAGCCAGTTTAACCTGTCAATGGTCGAAAGATTCAATTTATGTACAAACTGACCAGTCAGTTGCTGCGACACCAACGCACACGACACCCTGTTCCGCAGCCACGTTTGCAGGTAGAGGAGCCCGTAGGCACCAGTATCGAGACAGCGGGAACTCCCACCCATAGCACGAGGGCCGACGATGATGATGTCGCCCTTATTCAACAGCCAAATTCCGACGACAGGACCTTGGGTCAGATTTTGTACGATGTGGAGGGCAAAGTACACTTCCCGGAGGAACCCATAAATGTTCCTAGCGATCTGTTACACGAAGATCATCCAATGAGTGATATCTATCGGCGCCATTGGCCCATGACCCGGCACTGTTTCCACCGCCATCGCCTGCTAGTAGACATCTACAATTTCCGACTGACCGACCTCGCCCGTCTAAGCAGCTACGTGGAAGCCATCTTCAACGATCAAACTACGGCCTTCAAATTAAATCTCGCTTTCGGGTACATCTTATGCCATAAGATGACGGATCAACTGCGCTATTTCTATTCCAGTGCCAACAACCAAGTGTACGACCATCATTTCACCATCATTAACCAGGCGGCAGTAGAGACGATGCTGGACCAAGTGGACCCATTGGATGTCTTGGAATGGGCACAACAACAACGCCCCAACACCCAATGGTTCGTAGAGAGGGCGACCAAGTCACGTTTTTCTTTACCAAGCTGACGGACCACCCCATCGGATGAATGTATTCACCCATGCACTGATAGATACTCAGAATGCACAAACAACTATTTGAGGATATGGTATCCGACGATTAGAACAAACGGATCAGAGCGAATATGGTCGAAGATGGAACTTTCTCATATGGCGACTTCTGATTGGACCTATCCACTGAGCTAGTAGGCCTATCCAGACCTTCGTGAACTTTCCGAAAAATTTCACCGCTTAACTTCGGGACTCCGCCCATCGTGTTCTACGTCGTGAGACGAGAAAAACAAGACCAAACAACCCATACCGCAATGAACATGTGTGAATTGCCCAGAATGGACCTATCCACTGAGCCAGTATGGGCCTATGGGCCTATCCAGACCTCCGTGAACTTTTCGAAAAATTTCACCGCTTAACTTTGAGACCCCGTCCATCGTATTCTACGTGGTGAGACGTGAAAAAGAAGACCAAACAACCCATACCGCAATGAACATGTGTGAATTGCCCAGTATGGGCCTATCCCCCTTAGACAGTATGGGCCTATCGGCCTATACAAACCTCCGTGAACTTTTCGAAAAATTTCATCGCTTAAGTGCGAGACCCGGCCCATCGTGTTCTACGTGGTGAGAAGTGAACAACAAGACCAAACAACCCATACCGCAATGAACATGTGTGAATTGCTCAGTATGGACCTATCCCTCTTAGCCAGTATGAGCATATGGGCCTATCCGGACCTCCGTGAACTTTTTGAAAAATTTCATCGTTTAACTTCGAGACCCCTCCCATCGTGTTCTACGTGGTGAGACGTGAAAAACAAGACCAAACAACCCATACCGCAATGAACATGTGTGAATTTCCCAGTATGGACCTATCCCCCTTAGTCAGTATGGGCCTATGGGACTATCCACACCTCTGTGAACTTTTCGAAAAATTTCATCGCTCAACTTCGAGACCCTTCCCATCATGTTATACGTGATGAGGCGTGAAAAACAAGCCCAAGCAACCCATATCACAATGAACATGTGTGAATTGCCCAGTATGGACCTATCCACTGAGCCAGTATGGGCCTATCCAGACCTCCGTGAACTTTTCGAAAAATTTCACCGCTTAGCTCCGAGACCCTTCCCATCGTGTTTTACGTGGCGAGCCGAAAAAGACAAGACCAAATAACCCACAGTAAAATCCACAAAAAAATTACTACCCCCATACCCCATACAGGCATTTCCCCGTATGTGCGAATCAGGCCCCTATTTTAGAGATAAATTCCGTGTTCCGCTTTTCATATTTTCGGGGACAAATCCTCATTTTATATACACCCACTCCCCCACCTTACCCCTCTCAGCAGACCCCGATAAGACCGGGGGACCCATATAAGCCCTTTTGGACATGGTTGATAGGGGTTTTCCCCTATTTAAGGGGTAAAATCCGTGTTCCGCTTTTTATATTATCGGGGACAAATCCTAAATTTACATGCAACCATCCATGACTTGATCGCCCTGGAGGAGAGTTTCACTTTGACACCTCACTCGACTCAATCGGTCCAATAAGGGCCCCTCTCGCCCCTGAAAATTACCGAACATTCCAGATGATTCTCACGAAAACCCGCGTATTTGGGACTACTTTCTGTCCGCGGAGGCTTTTTCTCGCGATCGCATCACCGCCAGACCGCATCACAGCGGAGGAATACATCCCCCAAAGGTCACGTGACCGGAAGCAGACCGGAAGTGACGTCACACTTGCGCAGAACACCTGCGCACACAGCCCATTTCCGGGGTTTTTCTGCGCATGCGCAGTGATGAGCCATGAACCTTAAATGCTCTCTATATACTACTTCTCTCCCATACCAATACACGCAAAATGGGAGCGAACACGGAGTCGCGTGACCTCATCCCAATATTTTTTTTTAATATTCAGCTTTTCTACAACATTTAACATTTATTAATGAACAATTTCTCTCCATTGTCAGCCCAAATTCAGTCATATATTTTCTACCTCACTCCAAACGGAAAAATGAGTCAGTTGTGGTTTTGTTGCAGCAAATGAAATGAATGTATAGTTGTTAACACTGTTATTGACGAAGAACGAAACGTATCCTGTTAAATTTGAGCTGACAGTGAAGGAAAATTGTTCATTAATAAATATATGGGAGTTAAATGTTGTAGAACGGCCGCATAATTTTTAAAATAATTTCGTTTTTTTTTGTATGGGAGAGGACGCTGGCCCCAGGCGGACAATATGTCAAAAATTATCCGTGGTGTGACTAAACATCCAGTGATATGACACGGACGGATACGTGCACACACGACTCCGTTAATAGGGTGATTGAGTGAATATGAATTAATGTTGCTTTCAACAAGCTTTCAGTCATATCACGACGTTTGGGTCCTATTTCTATTCACACCGCCGAACCCCACGGATTGGGTCTCGTTACCTTTTATGCCCAGGACCACACGGGAGAGGTTCTATTCCTGTTCACACCCGTGAACCCCACGGCTGCCCAGTTAGTCGCCTGTTACGACAGGCGATCTGGATAGCTACGACTTATTCTTACCATGACATGGGATGTGAACAACGACAACCAAGGTCAATGGGGGGGGGGCGAGGGGGGGGGGGCCTCCGGGCCTCAATTAATGATGAGGAAATGGTTCACCTATGCCTAAGTTTGGCTTTCAAAACTTGGAATTAAGCGCAACAGACGTCGGTGACGGAGAAAGATGGCGGCGTACTGACAAGAAGTCATAAATCCCACATGGCAATAATCTGGCTGCATGACCAAAAATTATTGATGATTTATATCCCAGCCACTCTTTCATTATAGATGCTGATGTGGACATCTCGAATGGCAAACAACGCGGCCCTTAGAACCGACTTGAGCGATATAATATTCTAGAGCTATGATGTAATAGCAAGTCATTGGGGGAAAAGTGATGAACTATGCGACCGTATGATTAAAGAAATAGACCAAAGAGGAAATATTATTAGACTTCAAGCTCTTATTCAGAAGTCTGAGGCCCTTCGCAGACCAAGCAATTATTGTTTACCTTCTAACTACACTCCAAGATAACAACATTCACAATGATTTGTACAGAGGGTAGGGCTCGGGGTCGAAATTTCAATCAGCAGAATTCTACGGAGCCGTAAAAGTACGGAGCCGTAAAAGGGACATCGGAGGTATACTCCCAGTTAATAACTGCCACCTGCACTTACTAACTGCGACACACAGTTAGTAAGTGCGGGTCGCAGTTAATAAATGAGGGTCGCAGTTAATAAGTGCGGGTCGCACTTGATAACTGGGGGTCGCAGTTAGTAAGTGCGGATCGGAGCATGTCCCTTTTACGGCTCCGTAGAATTCACCATATACAGACAAAAAGATCAGAAAACCCAGAAAGCGCCAAGCGGCATACCGGACTAACACCGTGTGAACTATTAGAACACTTATGCATATACCGCTCTGTTTGATTCGTTCTGATTTCACACGCTATATTTCTGATAACCTCGTATTATTCAACAGAAAGTTTTGAAGTACAGAATATATACTGCAAATTTGTGTTTGAAACTCGATAAAAACATTTGTAAGACGAAATTTAATAGGAAAATTGAATCAATTACGTGGTGTTCGATCTGCCTAGAATAAGTATGCCATATTTTGGACCTTTATTGAACAACCTCTAAGTTATTGACGATTTAAAGGGAAGACCGTAATGAAACCAAATACTGGAAATAAATTCCACTTTATTAATGTTCCTGTCTGAAAGAAGCTTAATCACGTTAAATTATCGGAATCCATAACATTAATTATGTTACATTAATTACTGCTCTGTCACATGGCACATTAGTAATAAAGTATACATTAAACATTTCTCCCTAAATTGTGCTATTGAAATAGACAATCATTAAATATATTTATATATATATATCCAAACACGCCCTTTAATTAAAATTTGATTATACAGTCGAACACTGTTTATTACTCTGTATATCCTTACCTCCATAACACCGTTGATTCGCTTACCCCAAAGCTGTTATCGTGTTAATCAAATGTTAAAAAACATGGTAAATTAAACATGTTTAACAACGATATAAGATGTTATGCTTAGTATTTTAATTGGTTGTTAGCCTAATTTATTATCTCCATGTATCAGACGTAACAAATGTATAAATATTCCTTAGAAATATGTCTAGAAATGCTTCATTGAATTGCTTGAAATAGGAATGCATTATTTCTCGTACTATTTTTCAGCGAGACTATATAATTATTTCATTTCATAGTGATCCGATTGTGTATGGAACAACAAAAACATAACACTGAAACAGCTGTCTTGATGCACTTGTGCCTCAGTAAATTCAGGTATCCTAATAATATTATCGATCTAAGATGTCGGGTTCATCGAAATAATCCAAGTGCGGATAACTTTGAACCCCCGCACTCGCCAAACCATGTCAAAAGCTGTTCGAATCATTTATTGGTCGTTACTGATCATATTGGTCATATTATCTTTACCTCAATATGAATTTCAATAACAGTACCAAAAGTTTCGTTACTGAAAGCAATATCTCAACGATGTTGATGTACATGTATGTTGTTGATGAAGTTTAATCACTTCGTGCTTGTTTATTTTCGCGAGCTTTTCTTTTTTAATTGTGAATTGTTTTCTAGGAGAAAAATATACACCGTTCACGTAATGTTTTTGACCTACATGTAGTTTATTACCAACACCATTAACGTTAATCAAATCCCTACTTTGATTGTATTTTTGTCTGTTAACACCAACGTATCACATAATTAACTTGCGAAAAAAGAAAGATTTTCTTAGAAATTAGTAATATGAGTGGTATGATAGATGGGCGTCTTGTCAATCACAGCACGGTAAACACTGATAATATCACTGCCGCTGGCGACGTCTTGTTGTGCCAGACCTTGAAAAAGGTGTGCATTCCACATCATGAAAGCGTTATCTTTATCCAATTTAACTATATCAATGCACTGTAAATTAAACGCACTTAAACTATGTTTCAAATCGTGCCCCAACAGCTAGCCCAGGTGAATTCGAGAAATACGTCTTTGTCTAATAAGTTTTCGACAGAGAGAAGAATTGCTTGCGGGTTCACATACCATATCTTTATTAAAGGCGTATCAAGTCGGATACCGTCTTTTGAAGTCTGTATATAGCTAATGTTAAATGTGGTAAATGTTCGCCAGGACGAGATGTATTTCATCGTCGCTAGCACGACAGCTACCCATTTCGTATTCCCGCTGGTACGTACAAGTTTGATAGACAAGGATTGGAATAATGGTTGGTGTGTCTACACTGTGAACTAGGACAACGTGAGATCGGACATTTTGTGCATTTAACGTGATTTAGCTCGCGTTCGTTTTGATATGCCTTGTCTGAGCTGTCGAGACTAACGTGCCTTTGCTCACGTTGGGTTCAGCAATCTATCGTCACTTTTCGCGCGCTCATTGAACAGCGAGCAAAGAACGTGGCGATCATCACGCTGTATCGAGCAGTCTTTGTTCACCTGTAATCCTCTTATAATCCCCTGAACGTTCTCTTCCTCACTGCTAGCGTTGTCAGCTTTATTTATTTATAATTAGCTTGCAAACTGCACGCGACGCGGCGAAGTGGTAAAGACCGTCGACGGCCAATTCCCACTTTCAGTCGCACCGCTCGCCTCAACCGCCGCGGCGATTTCGATACTGCTCACAGCCCTGCTGTGTCCGCCTGTTGACCAGAGGAAGTAGAAGACCTTCCTCGACTGCATCCACTTTGTGTGGCCCACGTGATAATGAATTTGCTTTTGCCGCCCGCATCTGCTGTGAAACTCCCAAAGTGGAGGAGCGGCAAAATTCGGCAAGATAATTCGCTCACCTCGGTTGCCGCTTCCGGTGTGAAAATGCTCTAAGTCTTCTACTGCTGCTTCTGGAAGGTTGATGTAACCGAAGGCGACATTGACAACATATATTGTCAAGGCATCGTCGACACATAATTTGTTTAGAGCATCTCAGTTTATAACTATGGTTAAGGACTAGAAGAATGCTGCATCTATCACACCCAACACGTCCACCTACCCTTCCTCCTTGCCAACACTGACTAGAAAAAGTTTACAATCTGTCTTATTTAACCATTTATTCAATATGGCTGTTATTCCCAATCGTTGCCATTTCTGCATTGATTTTATCTGAAATATTTGTATCTTCATCAAACTAAAAGCCTTAATGAATTACATATTTATGCATATATTTTCGGTTTATTCCTCAATATAGTTCCATGTGGGGGTGATTGCATTATTTCGCATTGTAATATGTTGACATTGTTTCGGACTGACTGGAGGATGTTGCCGATCACCAAAAATAAATTATGCTATGAAGATGATCGGTTTTGACGTATACATTCTTCGAGATATATGATAGCAAATTAGAAAAAGCAAGCACAGAAACATGGATATAAAATGTTCTAGATAGCACCTAGTGGCTACAATTTTTTTGCAATTTCAATGATGCATCAGACAAAAGGCTATGCAAGTAACATAAAATGATAAGCTATATCAGAAAAGGGTTCATTCAACCATTTACTTGTTTGAAGAAATAATGAAAAATAGCAAAACAAATGACCTTTTGAACTAATAAAATGTAATGTAATCTTTAAAAGAGCAAATAAAAAGTTGTGGCCTTAAGCAACTCGATCAGGAATTAGGGCATAGGGTACACCAGGGTGTGGGCTGGACCACTAGGCGAGTGCGCCTGCGTGCGATGATATCACTTCCGGTGATGCACATGCGCGCAATGACGCCACTTTCGGTGATGTCCCCTGCGGAGCGGCGACACCACCAGGCCAGGACGCATGCGTGTTATGTTGTCACTTCCGACCATGACGTCTCTTTGGGATATGACGTCAATTCCATCCCCGGGTGGATTCTTTATTGTGCCTATACAATCTACAGACCATATTAAACTTGGTATGCATCTGCCGAGCTTGGAGCTGGTTGACCAGAAGCGTTCTCTTGTACGACCTGCCCGAAGGTTTGCATTCACCGCACGTTTGACGACGCCCTCCCTCTACAACGACGCGCAGTATACTTATAAAACCTTTTCAGGATCATTTAATCGTCCGCATTCGTTACGGTGCCACGAACAGTCACACTACTAATGAACGACGGATAAATGTGACGCTTGAGGACAACTCTTCAAACAATCGTGTCAATTAATACAGCACCGACGTTTGATTAATGAATCAGCATCACGCCATGTACGACATCTTCCCACTGAAGAGGAGCCCAGGGAGACCAGAGACATCCACCCCACTGGCCGGGACCCCAGGGAGGTTAATGATGAGACCATGGGCAGCCCGCCTACACCCGCATTCGAGGAATCTCCGGGTGTTCAGTCGGACGTCGGCGAGGCGGTTCCGAGTACTACACCTAACGACACCGAGAGTTACGTGCGTTTGCAGGGAGATCGAGTGGATGAATCCAGCGATCTCTTACCGCATCCCCATCCATTGAGAAACATCTACCGGTGCCACTGGTCTAAGATCCGACGCCGTTTCCACCGCCGACGTCCTATTCAAGATTTCTACAATGTTTGACTCCTCGGCCTCGCCTGCCTACACAGCTACGTCGAGGCCATCTTTAACGAACGGGGAGCTACTTCCCCACTAAATCTCATTTTTGAGTAATATTACGGCACAAGAGGACGGACAAACTCCACCACACGAGTAAAAAATACGCCCGTGAATGATGATCTGTTCACCATTACGAATCGCGCGTCTTTCGAAAAGAATCCCTTGGTATGGGTCCACGAAGAACGTCCCAAATCAAAATGAACGGTGGAGATGGTGACCAATGTCACGTTTTTCATGACCAAACATGAGCGCCATCAACGCCATCGGGTCCATCTGAACATATTCACCGAAAACATGCAGTGAAGGATATCATACCATGTCGTATACTTCATATATGTCCACATGCTGATCGTTAGTCAACTTTATAAACACAAGCATCTAAACCGCTGTGGGTGTTAACGGGTTATAAATGTCGTTGTTTGCGAGAATTTTCGCTATTCGCTGACAGAAAACCGAGGTGTTTGTTTGTAGGAAGTGCCTGATGCATCTGGAAAATCACCACACCACACACCACGAGGCCTCCAGCCACAATGCCTTACAATATACTTGTGTAACATTCTCACGGGAATTTAATCGACGGGATGCATTATGGTGCCATGAAATGATATTCCACGATGGAACAATGTTACGATTACGATTGTGGTCAAAGCCCCTTTGGATTCATGGACCGCCCCCCCCCCCCACAGTAATACATCCCCTTTGGATTCATGGACCGCCCCCCCACACACACACACGCACACCGAAACAGCAAGAGACGTTGCTGGAGCAGCTGGAACCCTTAGAATGGGCCTACCAACAAGGTCCCAACATCAAGTGCACGACAAAAATCGTGACCAATGTCACGTTTTCGTGACCAAGCAGATTGGCCAACCCATCAACTGAACGTATTCACCCACGACATGCACCGATGAATACCGTAATATGCTGTATACACCCTGCATGTCCAGAGGCTGATAGTCAGCTTTATAAACACTTTTACCTAATATTACGGCGCTTGAATAAAAACAAGACATGGTGTTTAATAATTCAGTATTTTTTCTGTGAATAAACACCAAAATAAACATACATAGGATGGCTCCTCCACCTTTACGATGTAACTTTGCGGTTAATAAATTATATGAACATTGCTGAATTTGTTTTTATTGATGAGAGCTTCAATACGCACTCAACGATACTGATTAGGAACAAGGATGTCTCATTTCTCGCCCAAACACGGCCCTGTGCACTTGAACTGCAATGTCTTTACTACTCCTCGGTGGCGATAAATTTGCCTATACTCCCAAAACTCCAACCACAGTTACCTGCATATCCGCCAGATGACGTCAACGGCTACAGCATCATCCAAATTGCTAAAATACCCACACCCAATACATTACTTCACAAATAATTACACACAAGTACACATAACAGGCTGCACTTCAATACTATTTCCCGACTTCGCATGCGCAACATGACGTGATCAGCCAAAAGAAACACTCTAGACTGGCTATATCCTACGAGCGCTTCGTCAAGACTTGTTTGGATAAGTCGATAGCTTCAATAGGACATACGACCGTTTGGAACATTTCACCAATCGGAGTGCGTATCGGAGCGACTCTACGTTTTCTGTACTACTGATTACGTCACAGTCACTGGGGACTACATGTACCTCCGTCGTAGGATTGTAGGCTAGCTTCAAAAGCATACTGCATACGTCTTCATTCGCTCTACCACCCCCACTCTGCACCTCCCACTCTACACCTCCAACACACGTATAGACTCTTCAAAATTCGGGTGTGCATTGGTTAAACGGACAAACGGATACCGAAACCATTCAAACTCGAGAACACTTTGTATTCATCTTCTGTTATGATTCTTATTGTGTAACATTATCCCTCACATGCCCATCTCTATGGTTCGAAGCAGGCCAAAACCAGCTTGAGCGGTATTAGATAAAAACATCCCAGAGTGATGAAATAATTGCCATATCAAGCCATCTGATGGAAAATGATGGACTATGTGATCGACAGATAGAGAAAACCGCTCAAACGAAGGAGTATTTTTAGAGTGCAAGTTCGTATTCAGAACAAATACCAGTGAGGCCCGACGCCGACCAAGCTCTTCATTCTCCACCATTTATTTATTTTTATTTTTTTTCAAGCTAAAAAAAATATATATATTCACAACGATTTTGTATAGAGGGCAAGCCTCGGGGACGAAACGTCCAGCACAATCTCATCATATACAGGCAACAATGAAATGCAACATTAAAAGGCGTACTGAAAAGAAGTAATTTGACCCCACAGACAAGTATTTTTACAATGTCTGTTCGTATTCAGAATAAATACATGTGAAGCCCGTGACCTGACACCGGCACATGTCCCAAGTGCCGATGGACCCTCGGTGGTCGAGTGGTCTCAGGCGCTCCGCTGGTGACCGCTAGCCTCAATCCACTGAGCTCCGCGAGTGCACGTTTGAAAGTTTGACAGTTACTTGCCGACGTGCGGTGGTTCTCTCCGGAAAGATATCACCCTGAGACTTTACACCAAAATCCCCACCACCCAACCAAGTGCCGGTGCGCATCCTGTACTGCGCACGTGTACCATGATCTCACCAGTCGACGTAGGCAGGACGTCAATCTTATTCTACATAACAAGGTCTTCCACAGGAGACCATGCACGTCATGTTTTGGCCAAGTGTGGCCAACGTATTATCAATCACCGGACGCGACGCAGGGGCCCTAATAACATCCCAGTATTATTTTACGTTAAAGAGTGTCATTACGACACACTGCACGGCCCATTTGAATCATGAATGGACCATCTCTCGTCCAAACACACTCATACATACCTAAACATGCCCCTTGTCTACTACTCCACGGCTGCGTGTGTGCACGGTGACGTCACTGTCAATGAAAACCACGTCCGTTTGACTTCACACCACGAGCGCGCATTACTTAAAGATACCCACACGACCCACTTGGAGACCGCGTATGGCCGACAACTTACGCCTCAAATATCCTTCATTCGTGTTGAGTATGCGAAGTAAACCTGCACTTTGTCGGCCGTCGGAGAGATCGTGAGAAATATTGTTAATATTTTCCTTACAATAATTTTAGGCCAAGCTTAAATAGGATTATGTTTTGTATGTATGTATTTTCATAACTGTACATTATCGCTTTGCAAAGTGACTGTATATTATCTCTTTGTTTGCAAAGTGACAGTCCAGTTTCTCTGTATATTATCTCTTTTCAAAGTGACAGCCCCATTTCTCTGCTATCTTCAGAAGCGTTAATAAACTTCTGCTACCATTTATCACATGAATATTGGTGCGCTATCGGTCCACTCGGCGTCACGTGGTATTTTACGGAAAGTCATGTAGGCCCCTTCACCGCATAAATTGTATGTTATATTCACTCAGTGAACAAAGCTTTTCCTGTGACGTAATTTTGTTCGAAATGACGACATGTGAGTTCTCTATCAGGGACGTAATGGTTGGCAGCATCTAATCCGGTAATTAATATGGTAAATATTCCAGAAAAAAAGCAAGTATTCGCCTTGGTCTTCGGTGGAATCATTGTACTCACTTCAACGGAGTGATTGGTCTCACCGGAAAATAATTGCCAATGTTATATTTCTCGTGTATTATGTGTGTCCAACAACACAACAAAACAGTGATGATTAATAGTGAAATAAATCAGTGCTGGTATTGCTTGTATTTTTACCTGAATTAACGACCGTTGTTGTTATTTATGTTTCCCCATATGGTTCATACTTTTCAGTTATTTTCACGTTTTTGGACCCTATAAAAACAACACAGCAGCAGCTATATTAGAGCACTATTTTCCCCTTAGAAGGCGCTAGAATGCGCCAAATGAAGTCCAGAATTTCAAATTTTTCCAGGAGGGCATGCCCCCGGACCCCCCTAGCCTGGCGCGGCTGGACTCACTCACGTTCCGCTTTATATGAAATCGCACCCCCGCTAGAAATCCTGTGTACAGGCCTGGATTCAGAATTCTTTAATGCATACACTCGAATTATAAAAATGTTAACGTGTGTACCGACTGTGGTATTATATATAAACTCTATAAAATACAGTCTAGACGTGATATAATCAACTTTTCGACAGAGAACTATAGCAACATGAGTTGCTGATGTTGTATTTATCTGATAATTTTTACGAATCTTTCTTCGAGATTTTCTACTTTGTTATATAATTTCTTGTAGTACTGATGACTAAGCTATTGCGATTTACTTCAAGAATGATAAACAGATGCTTCTTTCCTAGATTCGTAGCGATCATTTTATCTGTTCCTGTTGCATACGCTGTTTTAATAAATTATTTGGAAGCTTCACGTAGACCTGCACACGTCTGTCCTGTTCTCTATTTGAATTGAGATTTTCTTCTCATCTTTGGGAGTTGAATATCTTCGAGTTGAAAATCTTGGAGTTGAAAATATTGAAGTTGAATATCTTGAGGATGACAATGTTAGAGTTAATTGACTTCATCAGCATAGATAGACTATTGGCAAACATTTCATAAATTGCCAGATTCAACAAGACCTGCAAAGTTTATGGATCAACGGAAACCCGAAATCAGTTCTATCAGTACTTTCATTCTACTATTTTCCGACTGCGTATGTGCACATTCGCGTGACCGGACATAATCAACACCCAACTCTGACTGCACCAAGAGCGCTTCAATACGACACTTTACACGCTTTATTTGGATGAAATATACCCTTATGTGGTCCAAAACGCCCCTGCATACCCCCTAAATACCTGTCCCTATTACTTCATAGCTGTAGATGCGCACCGTGATGTGACTTTCAACAAAAGCCACGTCAGTCTGATTCTACTCCACGACCGCTTCAATAAGATACCCGCACGAGCCACTTTGACCAAGTATGGCCCACAACTCGTTGAAAAATAACATCTCAAATGTCCTTCAAGACGATACGCTACCCGGCCCATTTGGACCACGGAGGGTTGACCTATACCCCAAAACGCTCACCTCGGGTCTTCATAACGAGTGCTCATGTACCGACGAAATTTAACCAACGACTTCAAGAACCTTTCAATCCTAATCTACAGCTTCAGCGAAATTGATTAAATACCCACGTTCTGCCTTTTGCTCCACAAAAAATCATCACAACTACCCCCAAAACTCCCACACAAACGCCCAATTTCTACTAATTTCCGAACACGCGTGAACAGTTTGACGTGACCGTGCACAATCACCACGCCAGACAGATTTTATCCCCACGAGAGCTTAAAATGATACACCAACAATCCATTTGGACGATGGATGGTTCATCTATACCTCACAACGCTCACCCCAGGCCTTCCTGACCAATGCACATGCGCAGGAAGGTTTTACCGACAAAAATCAGCAACAGAACAGAGACCCCTCCAGACATATCGATTAAATATTCACAGCCTCACCCCAAAGTCCCACCTAAGACTACCGTGCTTGCGCATGCACAGACTGATGTGGCCGGACAAAAGCACCACGCCAATCGGGGCCTACCAAACCAGAGCTTTAATATGACACGCTGCACGACCCATTTGGACCACAGTTGTCTGACCTAGACCCCCGAACTCCCACATAAATGAACACGACAACGGAGGGTATGTATGTGTTTTCGTGTTGTCGAGTTTTGACGTTTTCGTCTTTTCGCGTTTTCTTGTTTCTACCTTTTTGCGTCGCGTTTTCGCGTTACTATTATCGATGAGAAAATGCGAAAACACGTGATGGCCGCATCCAGCTTCCACACCAATGTCTCGCTGATCCTCTGTCCGTGTTTGACGGCAGATTTTGAGGTCGAGAACGAGGCAATCTACGTCAACTGAGACACGTGGTTTGGCAGGTCGAACATATGGTCTAGGATACTTCGCACGACCCAAAGGCGCGTCAGTCGATTACTGTTCGGGCTAACTGATAACGGAATCAGGTGGTTCCTCATTTGGTTTTTGCACATTTGGCTGACATGTTCAACAGTTGAGAATTCATGCTCGGTAAAGGCTAGCTGACTTTGAACCATTTGAACTATCCTTATCCGTGTAGCACGGCGATGTTGACATGGAAACTGCATTGAAAGTTCGCGAAAAGAATATCTGTAATTTGCAGCGGAAGTCTCAATTTCAGGTTTGGGTTTATACATGCAGAGACGGGGAAAACTTTGTTATTTAAATACGTCGAGGTGCGTTTCACCAAGGGACAGATTGTCATGTTTGTTGTTGAGGAAAGCCCTTTCGTTCTATAAATGGTGAGTCAATGAGAAATCTCGTTTTAATTCAAAATGGTGCGGGTAGAACGGCCAATCGCTGAAGTGAAGGTAGACTGTCACTATCTGTCAATACTGACTGATAGTCATACAGTCTAGTTTGCGTCCAAGATGGATGAAGTATGGCAAAGGTACTATCGTCACGCCCTACTTTTGAATGAAAATTGGCAGAGATAATCAACGAAGCATCAGGGGAGATAATTCTGCTGGAGATTGGTTTTGTCCGACATTTGATAGAAACAGAAACTAGCAAATTCGTAGGCGAAAATCATACGAATCTAATTTCCCCCAAATTGGGAATGGCTACTACTATCTATGGTGTTCTATTTGTGCCAAGTTTCCGTCGCCTATTCAAAACGCGACGTCGCCTTTTGAAACGCGACGTCGCCTTTTGAAACGCGACGTCGTGTGTCGAAACGCGACGTCGCGTTTTTAAAACACGACGTCGCCTTTTGGAAAACACGACGTCGCCTTTTGGAAAACACGACGTCGCCTTTTAAAACGCGACGTCGCGTTTCTTTCCTTGTTTTTGCATTGTAAAACTCGACACAACGGAACACGACGTCGCGTTTTCAAAAGGCGACGTCGTGTTTCACCCACGTCTTGTTTGGCAATGTTAAAAGATAGGAAAGAAACGCGACGTCGTGTTTTTTAAAAGGCGACGTCGCGTTTTCAAAAGGCGACGTCGCGTTTCAAAACGCGTCGCCTTTCGAAACGCGACGTCGCCTTTCGAAACGCGACGTCGCCTTTTGAAACGCGACGTGTTTCAAAAGGCGACGTCGCGTTTCGAAAGGCGACGTCGCGTTTCGAAACACGACGTCGCGTTTCAAAAGGCGACGTCGCGTTTTTAAAAGGCGACGGAAACTTGGCACAAATAGAACACCATACCTATCCGTGCGACTCTGGTCGCACACGCGAGTTTTGCGTGATGTGAATGAAACTCAACCACCGAACAGGGTTATCTCTTCTTATGCCAGATAAACCACATGGCAGAAGTGAAGACAACCCCGTTTGGTTGTTGAATGAAACTGGGGGTAATTCCCGAAGATTACGCGCCTCTACATACATGTAACACATGAGTAGTAGTTTAAACCCTTTACAGACCATATTGACCTACTTTTTTGTTCCTCCCTGGGGCGTATTTGGGGCGGAACTTGATCACGTGACGATCATGTGATCGTTGGGGGAAAACTACCTCCAGCACAAGAGAGCTCCATGCTCTGGGTGACTATAGTTCCGGCAACCTGTAACCTTTGTATTCCTCCGCGGTGATGCGGTCTGGAGGTGATTCGGTCGCGGAAAAAAGCTTCCGCGGAGAAAAAGTAGTCCCTAGATAAAATGGTCCGATTGGGTCGAGTGAGATATCAAAGTGAAGCTTAGGTGAAGGGGCATCTAATGGGCTGGGTGTGGGATTAAAATATTGGCATTGTGCGCATGCGCGGTGGCCCAAGGGTATGAAAATAGACGTTTTGGAGCTAGGGGAGCCCCTAATGGTCCAATGGGATCGAGTGAGGTATCAAAGTGAAGCATTCGTAAAGGGGCATCTGATGCGCTGGGTGTGGGGTTGAAGTATCGGCATTCTGCACATGCGCGGTGGCCGAAGGGTATGGAAATAGACGTTTTGGAGCTAGGGGAGCCCCTAATGGTCCAATGGGGTCATATGAGGTATCAAAGTGAAGCATTCATGAAGGGGCATCTAATGGGCTGGGTGTGGGGTTGAAATATTGGCATTCTGCGCATGCGCGGTGGCCAAAGGGTATGAAAGTAGCCGTTTTGGAGCTAGGGGAGCCCCTAATGGTCCAATGGGGTCGAGTGAGGTATCAAAGTGAAGCATTCGTGAAGGGGCATCTGATGGGTTGGGTGTACGGTAGGAATATCATTCTGCGCATGCGCAGACGCAATGCGGAGCTCTCGTCCAATCAGAAGCGAGTATTTCAAATCCGTCAGAGAGCTCTCAGCCAATCAGAAGCGAGTATTTTGACCCGGTGCATTATGGGCCATAGTCAAGATGGCGGCACGTATGTTCAAGATGGCGGCACATCCGGTGTCGAAAACTGGCCATTTCGTCGGGATGTGGTCACCTAGTGTCATAAACTGGACCTTGTTTGGGTCCTGCTAGACGTTTTGGAGCTGGGGGAACCCCTAATGGGTCAATGGAGTTGTATGAGGTATCAAAGTGAAGTATATTTCAAGCATGGGTGGGTGCATGTAAAATTTTTCCTAAAAAAATACGGAACACGGACTTTATCCTAAATTACGTGAAAATGCCTATATGGGGTATGGGGGGTATAGGACCATCCTGGGAAACCTACTTCTCGACATTT
>JAVTVY010008839.1:0-46812 GCA_036873755.1 Hanleya hanleyi | reverse complement strand
TAATTTTAGAAGTACATGCACAGTATGTAATGTCAAAGTTGAACATTTCCTCACACATAAATTATATGAGAATAGGTCAATCTATCCAGAAATCTGCTAATTTGTTTACAAGATTATTTTGATATTTTCAGTGATGTCCATCATTGGAACTCTTGCTGGGGAGACAAGTTTCATCAGCATCCATCATATGTCACTGTTTCACCTCCACTAGTCATGTAGGTTTAATATTACAAACACATAAACCTGTCTGAATGGAAACCCAGTTTACAAACTGGCAACCCTGAAAAATTGATCATGACCAATGTTTCAACGTTCATTCCTTTGGAACATCTGTAATCCAAATCTCTAATGGATCTTATTCAATCCATTTTCATGGCTTCTCGTTAAGAGGGTGATACTGATAAATACATGTATCTCATCTCGAGTAGTCCCAGTTCATCTTTATAGGTGCCATCCCAGTTTCACCTCGACATACAAGCTTGTCAAATACCGACACAATACTTTTCAAAATCACTAAGATTAACATATGAATTTCAAACGCAGAGATTTCTTGCATTCTCGAATACTTGAATGTTCGCATATGGCATACAATATGGTAACCAACAACATACATGTAATGAGGGAATTTTTTTTCTGGCTGGAGAAAATCCAGTTATGGATTTCCAGGACCCTGTTAAGGATTTCCAGGACCAGGCCTGGATATTGATAAAATAAAATTCAAGAATTTTCCAGGTTTTCAAGCAATCTGGCATGTTCTGTCCTCCCGGTTTCAGCTGAGAAATTAATCATTTGTGTTGATTACGTTATTGGACAACTAATAATACAATGGACCTTTCATAGAAACTCCAGGGCATCAAGGGATATCTTCAAGTTCCAAACTCTTGATTGGTCGATTCAAATTTTCAACAAAAAAAAATCCAATAATTTCATTGGCTGGTGCAGAATATTTGGAGAAAATCCAGCCAATCCAGTACAGAGTTTGTGTACATATCCATTCCAGTCATGGAAGTGAGGTTTGTTTGAACAGGCTTATTTCTGGTTTTGGTGAGAATGTACATAAACGTGCCAGGCAGAATTTATAAAATATGCACAAAATATCAAATACTATCAAATGTAACTTTTTAAGACTGCCGCGTAGCGTCGCAGTGTTATTGAATCAGCTTGGTCTCATGGGGGCCAAAATCGCTTTGTCCGCAAGATTGCGAAAAAACAAAGCAGAGTTGAGACTTACCATCACAGTGCCAAATGTGGAGAAGATATTGAACTAGAAATTCGTACCAATTTGGGCTGTCTCAGATAAACGGAAGTCTGTTTTTCAAGCCCAAATTGTTTGTGTAAAATTCTAAACCGGAAGCTCAAAATCCAAAATCCCCCCGAAAAAACTGCGCGGAAATGTCTTTGCGCATACTGTAAAATGGGCTCTCGCGAGACTTTTACGACAGCTTCTTGGGAGTGATCTCCCTTTATGTAATTAATCTTCTCGGTGAGGGCACTGTGGTTAGCGAAGCTTGAAAGGCAAAACTAATGGATAAATAAAAAGAACTGCACTAGATTGATGGCACGATCTGGCCTGTATTTCTATCAAGTGTTCATGCCTGGCAACAGCAATTCGATAACCAGAACGAGCGGAGTGATCGTTTTATTGCGGAGAATAAAAGCTGAATTAAACTTTGTCACTGAGTATTTTAATCGGAAGAAAATCATGAACGTTGCGTTGCCCGTGCCGATTTTGACTTGCTCCAGACACGCTAACGTAGCACTCGCGAGTTGATCTAGTGAAGGCAACAACAACAACAACAACAATTATTTTGCTTGATTATTTGTCACGACATTTTCATTTGGGAACTCGACTTATCTCTTGAAGAATTCAATATTTATCCACTATAACACATTTTTTTTTTGCGCGTGTTTCGCGCGCATTTTCCCATCGATAAAAACAATTGTTTGGGGCAAAACTCAATTTCAAAATTTCTCAAAAATTCAATTCTTCAAATTCAAGTTTTTATTCTGGGTTTAATACTAACATAGATGAAAAAGTGGCTACCCCCCCCCCCCCCCGCTGTTATGATATTTAAGAAAATATCGTTCCAACAAATTTAATCTCATAATTGAACCTTTTGTTGACATGTTCCACTGAACTCCCTAATAGTGGAACAGTCTGGTGAGAGAAATGAGCCCACCGAGTCAACACCCATCTTAGTATGCTGAGGGGATTCCACGTTTCGCTTAAGACTGTCCTTAGCTCAATGCTATGATTCGGCATGTATTCCACATGATGCCACCTCTCGGCTGCAAAGGATATATTTCTGGAGGGACATAATCCTGTTCGAAAGTTGTTCCTGAAGCATCAAGTCACATGCCCGCCGCATTTAAACGAGTCAATGAAATTATCTGCATTTAAATATTTTGACCTGGGCATTTCAGACCTGTCAGTCTCACTTGAGACTGACTGGAGGATTCTATGCGAGACAAAAACGAAGTTGTGCGAATCAGCTACTTTAGTTCTCACTCTAATGGAGCATGCTTATTTGTTTTTCTTAAGAAAAATCATATTACAAACGACCTTACCTATTTCAAAAAAAATAAAATCGGCGACAGTTCACAGGAAAATGATATGCTTTTTATTTTGTGATAGGGGCATTTCGAGGCCCACCAAGAGATCATTTCAGTCGATGGCTTCTGGAGGTGTGTCTTCGTTTTATGAATGTGATTGCGCCGTTGTCGGATCTCACGGGACCAATCAGATGTGACCAATTGGGAAATGCCCTAATATACTCGGATATCACCCATTACTGCATGGCTATGAGCAGAAGCTTCTATATGTTTGATTGTGCCATGCGTTAGGATGATGATCAACATCATGAAGTGAGGACATTGATCTTGGCAATGCAGAGCTAGAGGAAGGAGATAAATCTGGCAGTGTCGTCAACGTCTCCCGATCGAGGGAAGAAAAACATGTGTGCAAATTCTACAATGCATGAAAAAAATGGAGAAACTAGTTGGAATACATGACAGTATGGTGATAAAAAAAAAAATTCAGAAGGGGTGACAAGCTGAAGTACCAGGAAGACAAGTAAAAAAATAGTTACTTCTGGACGGTAACTTTCAACATGAGGCAGCACCTAAAAGGTGCAACAACCCCTCAGCCGGACAGTTTTAGTCAGTGTATATTGGTACACAATGAATGAAAAATGCATATGTAAAAGCCTGAAAGATTTGGTTGAATGCAGAAGATGCTTTAGCAGTGGCTTGTAAAAGATTACAATATGATCAATTCAGTGTGGGATGTTGGATGCATTGAAGGATTATAATATAATAAATTTACATGTAATTTTTACATTTTTAAACTGAAACTTACCTTACTGACATATGCGTTCGTGTGCAAACACGGATTAACAAGTGAAGAAATTAAAACAATAGCACAGTTCATTTCCCGCCTAATCACCCACGCCAGCACTCAATCACAATAGATCTCCACTTCTTACGCTTAATGTAAAGATCCCAAGCGGGGAGGTCGGGTGGGACCATTACTCTGTCAGTAAGGTAAGTTTCAGTTTAAAAATGTAAAAATTACATGTAAATTTATTATATTTTTTACACAGTGAAACTGACCTTACTGACATATGCGAGAATCCCAAAGCAGGACGGAGGGAAGTCAAAGTGACAGCGACTAATGGCGTGAGGATTGGACGGAAGTCAGCAAGAGACTTCATGCTGGCCATAAAACTTAAATAAGAATAGGCTTCCATAAAGACTCAATAGTGACAGGGTCATATAACGGTATCGTAGACACTGTCCCTATAGTAAGCCCAGACCTCCCAAGCTCATCGGCGCTGACATAATGGAAGTTATATACACGTGCCCCCCCCCCCTTTTTTTGAAAGAAAGTTTTTTATGAGGAAACGTGTTCTTACCATTAAAAACCGATAAAAACACACAGGCCTCTAGTGTCTGTGTGCTGACCCGACCCCGGTGATCTGCTGCGCTGTCACCAGTGGTCCCAAGGAATATAGGTCGTCCTTGATAAGTGTCATGTCTCTCAAGTAGTATGATGCGAAGGTTGTGTGAGATCTCCAATAACAAGCCCTCATAATATCAGTTACCGACCTGTTGGTCCACAATGGCCAGGACGACCCAAGCGCCCTGATCTCATGTGCAGAGACATCACACAACACAGCCTGCATCGATGACACTCCATCGTAGGCTAACCTAATAGTTTTGGAGAGCCAAGAAGAGATAGTGTTTTTAGATATCTCTTGTTGGCTCCGGGGACAAAATGGTATAAATAATCGCCTTCGCCCAGCACGTAGTACTTTAGTGCGATTAATATACACAGTAAGGGCACGAACCGGACACATAAGATTGTCCGATTCTAACCCTGAGGAAAGGAAATCAGCTAAAGCTGGAACTCTAAAATCTCTAGAAGAAGTGTCGTACAGAGATTGGTTCTTGGCTACAAATTCAGGAATGGTAGTAAGTACCACATAAGACCATCGAGAATCATGCCTAATTTCCCTAGCATCCAAAGCGTGTAGTTCTGACACGCGAGCCGCTGAAGCCAAGGCTAACAAAAAAACTGTTTTGTAGGATAGGAATTTCAGATCGGCTGTAGTTATGGGTTCAAATGGACGTTCTGATGAACTCCGTAGAACTAATGCTAAATCCCATTTACATGTAGGAAGTTTTGGTACAAAGACAAGCCTGTCAATCCTAAACGATCTAACCAGAGCTGTTAGATTAGGATCAGATGCAGGATTAACGCAAGTAGACAGGTTAATAATCCTAGATAATGCTGATCTGTAACCGTCCACCGTAGATGGAGCAAGACCCTTGTCTCGAAACAGGTGTAACAAGAAATCTGCTATCTGCTGAACAGAGGCAGAACGGGCATCAATGTTACTTCCAGAACACCACTCATGGAAGACCCTCCACTTCCCTTGATAACAAGCTGATGTGGAGGATCGAGTGGAAGCGACCATTCTTCTCGAAGCTTCCCTAGAAAACCCAACCTCAGTGAGCTGATCCTTGAGCACTTGCAAGCGTGCAGATGGAATGCCTGAGGTTTGTGGTGGAAAATTGCTGACTTCGGTTGACGAAGTAGTTTTTCCCAAAGAGGTAGTCGTCTTGGGACGTCTACCAGTAATTCCAGAAGGTCGGGAAACCACGGACGAGCTGGCCACCAAGGGACAATTAGATAAACGACGCACGGATGCGCGCGTATCTTTTGTAGAACTAGAGGCAGGATTGAAGGGGGCGGGAAAGCATATGCTATTAGACCCATCCAATCCTGCGATAGAGCATCGACTCCCACTGCTAGAGGATCCAGTACAGGAGACATATACAGAGGGAGTTGATGATTCAGATGAGTAGCGAACAGATCTATCAGCGGTTGTTCCCAAATCTGAGTGATTTGGCGCAGAATGTCTGTGTGAAGCAGCCACTCCGTCGGTATAATCTGATGTTTTCTCGACAGTGCGTCGGCTAGTACATTCAGATGTCCTGGTATGTGTCTGGCACGAAGTATGATATCGTTCTGCCAGTACAGATGGTAGAGTATCTCGGTCTGCTTCAGAAGCTTCGTGGACCGAGTTCCCCCCATCTTGTTGATGTAAGCTAAGACAGTTGTGTTGTCTGTAGCTACCAGAACCGACTGGCCTCTGAGGTCCTGTATCAATAAGAGTATTGCTCGATTGACGGCCATGAACTCTAATACATTGATATGGAGTAACCTCTCCTGCGGAGTCCAATAGCCTGATATCGACTTGGATCCGAGGTGGGCCCCCCATCCTTGCATCGAGGCATCCGTGAACAGCTGATGAGTAGCTTGAAACGGAAGTAGTGTTACACCAGGCATCACATTGAGAGGATCCATCCACCATGATAGGTGATGTTTGACTTCCTCTGTGACAGGAATCATGGGATTCCTGTGCCTGTGTGGCCAATGCTGATTTAAATAGATCATTAGTGGCCGTAACTGTAATCGGCCTCGTTTTATTGATGCAAACTGGATGGCAGTGCGGCAAGAATGTCTGATGAACAGTGTGTCGCGACATATCTTGCACCAACGAACTTCCGGTGGCCGAGCAATGACCAATTTGGTGTCGTACGCCACGCCTAGGAAGTTCCGTTGTTGTGACGGTGTTATCTCCGATTTTTCCTCGTGTGGGAGATAACCCAGTAGTTCGAGGATGTGCCATACAAATGTTGTATCGCATCGGAGTTGTATTCTGCACATATTCCTGATAATGGAATCGTCTAGGTAAAAATGATATTTGATACTTCGACTGTGCAGATACGCCGCCACTGGCTGAAATACTCTGGTGAAGACCCAAGGGGAACTGGCTAGACCGAAAGGTAGGACCTGGAATTGGAAACGGCGAGCACCGACCATAAATCTCAGGTACTTCCGGTAACTTGGATGAATCGGGATATGCAGGTAAGCATCCCGAAGATCCAAGGAAATTAACCATTCCCCTTGAACCAGGACTCCATCCGAAAGTAGTCCTTGTTCAGCCTGCGCAGATTTATTATCATGCGCATTTCCGGTGTATCCTTCTTTGGCACAAGGAAAACCGGAGAATAGAACCCGGGGGACCGGTCGTTGACCGGAAGTTCTATTACTGCATGCTTCTGGATAAGTTTGTCCACAGATGCCTGTGTTACCAGAAGGTGTGCCTTCCGTATGGGTATACGGGAGGGCTTGGGAGCAGCAGTAAGGGGTGGATCTATAGTAAATTCTAGGGGGTAACCGTATCGAATAGTACGGATTACCCACGGATCCATCCCCAGTTTTTGCCAATTCCGCCAAAATCCTTGAAGTCGTCCCCCGACCGGGAGACTGGATTTTGACGGGACCGGAAGTTGAGGCAATTCGTGGTCCCGCCAAGTCATGAGATTGACATGGCCCGAATCGTCACCGGCCCTGCTGCTTTTTGCCACGACCTTTCCCTTTACCTTTATAGTTGGGATTGGTCTGGCCTTGCTGTTGTGGCATGCGACCCGCCGCTTGAGACTTCCCTTTTGGACCGGAAGCGGAAGTAGTCGGTCTAGGTTGCTTGGCTGGTGGACCGGAAGTATCCGTAGACATACGTTTTCCTGTCCCCATACCACCCGCTCTAGACGGAGGATTAGGCTTAGCCTTCTCAACCGTATCCCTTAGAGACGGTATAATGCCATTAAACAACAGCGAAGATGCTGGCGATTGCTCCTTCAAAGTACGAAAGACTATATCAGGAGCATGGTTGACGACTGAAGACAAGTAAGCTTGTCGTCTCAAATGAACAACCATCGCAGCATTGAACGCGGCTAAAGCCATTGCATCAGCATTAGCTTTAGCAGCCACGTTCTGAAGATCCGCCAGTAATTGTAGCTCAGGACTACTACTGGCTGCTAACTGCGAACGCGACAACCTGCTCAACACAGTGGATATGGCCGTTAGAAACCAGTCCATGTGAGAGGCTATGGCTACCCCCTGCCGCGCAGCTTCTTCAATAGTAGAAGACTGCTTATCAGTTAGCGGGATCAAGACCTTGGAAGGGACCTTGTTGCCTTTACATATGTCGGCAAGATCAGGTTCCGGTTCCGCGGCCTTAAAGTCATATGCCGAATCATGAATTCCGTATGCTCTAGACGTGGGCTTCTCTACCGGAAGTGGTGCCGAAGCGGAAGCCGGTCTAAAGAGCGCACGTTTTCCCGTTCTTGTAATACGTTCCTGCATTGTTTTAGGCTGGGCTAAAACCGTATCAAGAACGGAACATAAACCATGAATGGCATCTGACGCAGGAAGTGACGACGTCTGCATGGTAGTTGTCGACGGAGCCTCTGCCATAGTATGTAGGCGAGAGGACGTCGGTGGTGGGGGTCGTGACATATTAGGGTACAACTCGTATAGAGCTTCTAGTACCTCTGAATATGAACGTCTTTCCGGATCATGATCACTGTCATTATCCTCAATGGATTGACGTTGCGCGACCCCCTGACGTCTCATCGATGGGTCAGTAGACAAATCAATCGGATTAGACGATACTACCGGAAGCTGTGTCGGAACCGGGGATGGAACCTGAACAGTACCGGAAGCGGAAGTCAAAAGTCACCGGAACTGATCTAGTTCAGCTGCCTGTTGTTCCATTCTTTGTAGAATAACAGCAGACAGAGAACCATCAATAACCGGAACTCCCGTATTGATTTGTGGACTGTTAGAGACCCGCCTATAACTTAAGGGGATGCAATAGGCCTAGCCCACTGCATTTCCGGACGAACCGGAAGTCTCAACCCACCGGGGTTTGTCACAACAGACCTCCTTATAGTGGGACCGGAAGGACGAAAAGTCCTAACCGGAAACCCGGAGTTAACCATACCGGAACCCGCAGGCGACCGGAATTGGCTGACAGGAAGTTGATAATGAGCCCTATATGGGTTTATGACACCCGACCCAGAACCATTCTGTCATAACCTGTTGTGACTGGAACAATGCCGTATTGTTTCTATTAACACTCTGAGGTATTAAGTGTGAAACTGGCATTGTTCCTGCAGAACAATGACCTCGATCCCCTGCGTTTGTCAACCCAAAGGTGTTCAATTGCAAGGGATTTAATCCTACCCGGCCTTGTGTGATAACTCCCGTAACTGGGGTATTACGCAAGGTCGTGGAGTTTTCTCCTGGTAGGACCATGGATATATTGTCTCTATATCCACCAGAGGTATTGTCTGCTGTGCTGAAATTAACTATACCTGGTATTACGCCAGAGTTATTTGCAGCACCACTTACCATGCCTAAGGCTGCCCCTGGAGCAACAGGGAGTGTCGAAATTGGTTTACGACCAACAAACGACACCTGGGAATTTTTTGATATCGGGGAATTCCCAGCGGGAGTCCCCCCAATGATATCATTCCCAACAGCACATACGGGCGTACTTACGACGTCACCAGTGTTTATGCCCGGAGTCAAAGTGGTCCTCATCTCGGATTGCGTCTCGGCTTCCATGGGGGACACACTTTCGGGAAGATCTAGTTCTACTGTGACCTCGGCTGACTCTCCCGTACCTTCATCTAGGACGGACCCCAATACTTTTACCTGTTTCTTCCTTTTACCTGTGGACAAATCAGAAACAAAAGTACTTGGCGCAATACCTTTATCTAATAAAGAACGTAAAGGGCCCATCCAAGGACTGCCAATCGACGCAGGCTTCTTCGCCGTCCCATTTTCAATAAAATGGGAGGGCGGAGTCATGATATTAGTCTCCGACATTAAACCAGGGGGAAGGGAGCCCGCCCGAGACCCGGTCATTAAATCTTGAAATAAATCATCGGGCCATTGTTGGCACTCCTGACATCTATGGGTACAATCACAAGCAATATTGCCTCGACACGCAAGACAAACGGAATGTAAGTCGTTGATTTAGACTTCCCACAGACGGAACAGAACATAGAGGCCATTATTTTATCGGCAGATATACACAAGAACACTTCCCAACTTGATCTTTTGTTGCTTTGTAGACTTGTAGATGATGTTATCACTCGTTGTAAACGTAAAATCCTTCCGTAATACGCTGGAGCTTTACACACGATCTTTACAGTAGCTTAGCTAAGTAAAGAAGTGAAGATCTATTGTGATTGAGTGCTGGCGTGGGTGATTAGGCGGGAAATGAACTGTGCTATTGTTTTAATTTCTTCACTTGTTAATCCGTGTTTGCACACGAACGCATATGTCAGTAAGGTCAGTTTCACTGTGTAAAAAATAAATATTTTGACATAGCGTGTGCGAAAAATATGGCGGAAGAACAGAAATATTCTGAACAAAAACAAAAGGCTTCAAGCCATTTTGGCTTTGAACCCTAATAATAATCTAAACAATAATAAAAGTCTTTGATAGCAATAACTGTATGAATCCCTGTGTACCTGTTGATTGTCTGTCTCTTTCCATCTGTGATCATGCAGAGGATGAAGATGGGTGGATGGCAATCCGAACAGCCTTGTGATATGAATAATATGTTTCATGGACATCAAATTGTATATCTGTGAGTTTGAAATTGGTGAAAATCTGGTCAATGGTTGCCCTAAGATCTGTGGTTGGGGTGGGGATGAAGGGAAAGAGCCCATGCACTTGGAAGAAGTCGTTTATCTTGGTTGTTTCAGCCGAGTTGACAGCAAAGTCATTGTTGAAGTCTCCAAGTATGACAACATTAGTCGCTGAACAGTGGCTCCTTAGTGATGTAGAAAGTCCGCCCAATCAGAGAAACCAGTTCTGTCATTCATCGTAAGTTTCTTGATGCACTGATGATGTATATCAAATTTTACATCGAGCACTTGAACGGTATCAAGAGATCATTAATGATTTTGCATAAATTAAAGATGGCCGCCTATCCTTCCGGTCATTTAGAGGAACTGATCTTCATTGCGAGTGTCTTGATACATCGATGCTGTATACCAAGTTTCATATAGAACACTTAAATGGTATCCGAGATATATATCATTAAAGATTTTGCATAAATTAAAGATGGCCACCAAGATTTCCACCCAATCAGAGAAATCAGTTCTGTCATTCATCATAAGTATCTTGCTGCATCGATGATGTTTACCAAATTTTATATCGAGCACTTAAACGGTATCAGATATAGAGATCATTAATGATTTTGCATACATTAAAAATGGGCGGCCATCCTTCCCGCCTCTCAGAAGAATTGATGTGGTTATTCAGTGCAAGTCAAGTCTCTTGATACATCGATGCTGTATACCAAGTTTCGTATAGAACACTTCAATGGTATCAAAGAAATACATCATTAAAGATTCTGCATGAATTAAAGATGGCCGCCAAGGCTTTCACCTAATCAGGAAAACTGGTTCGGTCATTCCTTCAAAGTTTCTTGATGTATCGATAATCTCTACAAAGTTTCACACTGAACAGCAAAATGGTTTCCGAGATACACAAGATTCATGGTTTCGCATAAATTAAAGATGGCCGCCAAAGTTTCCACCCAATCGGGTCCAGATTCAATAGGGTTCTGGGTAATGAGCATATGGATGTGCACGGCAAGTTTGGTGTGCCTAGGGTAAGTCGTTCTAAAGAAAGCTTGGTAACAAGAAGTTTCGTATAGAACACTTCAATGGTATCAAAGAAATACATCATTAAAGATTCTGCATAAATTAAAGATGGCCACCAAGGCTTTCACCTAATCAGGAAACTGGTTTGGTCATTCCTTCAAAGTTTCTTGATGTATCGATAATCTCTACAAAGTTTCACACTGAACAGCAAAATGGTTTCCGAGATACACAAGATTCATGGTTTCGCATAAATTAAAGATGGCCGCCAAAGTTTCCACCCAATCGGGTCCAGATTCAATAAGGTTCTGGGTCATGAGCATGTGGATGTGCACGGCAAGTTTGGTGTGCCTAGGGTAAGTCGTTCTAAAAAAAGCTTGGTAACGAGAAAGCTGTGATGGTTTCGCATAAATTAAAGATGGCCGCCAAAGTTTCCAACCAATCGGGTCCCAGGGTTCATACACTTACACTAAAACAAAATTCCAGGAGTTTTCCAGGAGTTTTCCAGGTCAATAATTTCAAATTTCCAGGTATAATTTTATTGCAATTCCAGGAGTTTCCATGACTTTTTCACGGGTTATTCAAGCATGGTTTTGAAACTACTACGTAAGATCATGTTCCTTTATAAAACACTTTCGTTAAAGAAATCTCGAATGGTGAATCCAGTTGCTGATTTTCTCTGTTCAAGTAACTGTTTGTGTTTAACACCCTTGGCGTGACTACGAATGGCAGGCTCCCCCATATTGGAAATATCAAACGTTTTTTGACAAACTTTACACCTCGCGTTGGACTTATCTGCACCCCGTTCCAACCAGGCGGTGTAATTTGGTTGACTGAGCCAGCGCTCGTTGAAGACACATTTTCCAGGGGGCATAGTCAAGGTTCAAAAGTTCACCGAAGCGTGTCAACATTGACGGTAAACAAATTCTGAGCGGGAATTCTAGCAAAAGTGATTGAAGACCACTTTACGGCGAGTACAACTCTTAACCATTGATGTCGCAAACGAACTCAGTGAGTAGTCTCCCTTTATTCAGTTTCCCTTTACGGCAAGTCGCGCACCTGTCACGACAATGAATGTTCGACGACCGGTCACCCAACATGAACAATGATAGTTTCGATTGATTTGATTACAGTTTACGGAGTTTCAACGTATATCATAACATTTGACCAGGCAAAAACGTTCGATTCGTGTGATTTGATTAAAATTAAGGAGTTTCCAGGACTATCACTTTATTTTTTAGGACATTCCAGGACTTTCCAACACTAGAATTAAATTCCAGGAGTTTTAAGGAGTTTCCAGTAGCCGTGCGAACCCTGGGGTCCAGATTTAATAGGCTTGTGGTTGACCACCCAACAATTCTGTATACCAAATTTGAAGTCTCTAGAAGCAACGGTTCGGTTTCTAGATCGATCACAAGAATTGTTGACGACCGGACGAACGACCGGACGACCGGACGTACATGCCAACGACAAGACCCCGCAGCCTAATAGGCTGAGGGGTAAAAACCTGAACGGATTCTTTGCAGATTTGGTATGTGGATAACGAGGATATCACTCGAGATTGTTTTCCATGCTGGGTACTGACTGTTAAGGTTCCAAGCCAAATCAGTAGTTTCAATGTCGGTGGACTTCAGACGCTCTGATTTTCATTAAAATTTTCTCTGAAGCATCAAATTAATTAATGGGATAAATTATCAAATTATTGTGCTTCGTACCTTTCATCCTGTTATGACTGTCAAAGGTAACTAAAGCATTACACATAACACAACCTATACAAATTTTGGGAAATAGGAAAAACTATGTATTTCTAAAGATCACAGTCAAACATCAAAACCATAAAATCACACAGATAACGGCAGTCTTTCGAAGTCCACGAGTTCTAGTGTTGTTTCTACTTTTTGTGTGTTTTGTTTTCCGTTTTTCTCCCTGGCCAGTTCAGTTTGTCTTACCTCTACATGGTTGATATCAATTTTACAGGTATTATTATGTAAATACTCCTGAATTTTGTAGATGTCTAATATCTGCTTCAACAAACATCACATAGGATAATATTCGGACCTACTTGTCATGGACTAAAGAGACATGCATAATTGCTTCATTCCCTTTTGCAATTTCAACAGGCACAACCTGTTCTTTTAATGATTAGGTGACGCGCATCAAATTACATCGTAACACCTTAATGATTACTCTCATACCGTTACTAAACGGGTTTATTCAAACAGCCATCAGCATATATACATGTATCAAAGAGCTGAGTGAGAATCAATATCTGATCCACGTTCCAGGTTTTTTTTATTGGGATTTATTTCGGTACACAGGTCCAGATTTTGCCAATTCCCCTTGATGTCTCGATCTTGGCGGCTCATTGTCTGGAATGGCAGCCATAGATTTGCGCCCACCTGAACAATCAAAGGTGATCACTTCTTTGATGTGGAAGATGGTCATATATGCCATAAACACGTACAAGCAAATTACAGCACCTGTCTGTGGAGATTCTATTATTACACTTGTCTCTCATTATAACACAGTTCACTGTAAAGCAGAATTCAGTATAGCGTGGCCTTTGTTATGTCCCCCAGGTTTTAACTGTCTAATGTATGCTGCTCTTACATATATGTATGAAGACTCGCTATAGCCAGCCTCATCCTTAATGCAGTCACATTTTTGTCCCCAAACTTAAGTGATATATTCAGGGACAAATGTATGTGCATGCAACCAAAATGATTTCCTGATTGATAATACCCACATAGTAAAATAACATTGTATTTTCTCATTGATGAGAATATGTTTCAGGTAACAGAATGCATTATCACACCAATATATGCATGTACATGTACCTGTATATTGGGGTTGCAGAGCTCAAATAGACAGTGTATATTAATGTGTGTTATTCTTGTTCTAGATGTATGATCAATGAATCAGATCAAATCATCTGTGTGGAACTTAATATGGATTTTCACCTGCAGTGCACTGCAGTCCAATTATATGCATATTTGCTCATGCATGCATTTTTGTCATGCTGATGTATCACTTAATACCGATACATAAAACGTGTCCTTTCAGAGGCTATTCACAATATTTGTGTTTCCAGTGAACACCTTGAAAATAGTACGTACAGTAATCCCTCTAATAATTCAATCACAGGAAGTGAAATTTCTCACCTTGAAATCAGGGGGGGGGGGGGGGCTCAAACTTAATGGGACAAGAAGTTGAAAAAAGTTCAAAATAATGCATATAATCCATAACTTCTATTTTGAGGATTTTACAGGGTGATCAAATTGATTAGAAGGATTGATTTTTTCCACATTAGGGGTGATTGAATATTGATAGGGTGATTGAATATTGATAGGTTGATTGAATACTGATCTAGGGTGATTGAATACTGATCTAGGGTGATTGAATATTGATAGGGTGATTGAATATTGATAGGTTGATTGAATACTGATCTAGGGTGATTGAATACTGATCTAGGGTGATTGAATATTGATAGGGTGATTGAATATTGATAGGTTGATTGAATACTGATCTAGGGTGATTGAATACTGATCTAGGGTGATTGAATATTGATAGGGTGATTGAATACTGATCTAGGGTGATTGAATACTGATCTAGGGTGATTGAATATTGATAGGTTGATTGAATACTGATCTAGGGTGATTGAATACTGATCTAGGGTGATTGAATATCGATAGGGTGATTGAATATTGATCTAGGGTGATTGAATATTGATCTAGGGTGATTGAATATTGATAGGTTGATTGAATATTGATCTAGGGTGATTGAGTATTGATCTAGGGTGATTGAATATGGATAGGTTGATTGAATATTGATCTAGGGTGATTGAATACTGATCTAGGGTGATTGAATATTGATAGGTTGATTGAATATTGATCTAGGGTGATTGAATATTGATAGGTTGATTGAATATTGATCTAGGGTGATTGAGTATTGATCTAGGGTGATTGAATATTCATAGGTTGATTGAATATTGATCTAGGGTGATTGAATACTGATCTAGGGTGATTGAATATCGATAGGATGATTGAATATTGATCTAGGGTGATTGAATATTGATCTAGGGTGATTGAATATCGATAGGGTGATTGAATATTGATCTAGGGTGATTGAGTATTGATCTAGGATGATTGAATATTGATAGGGTGATTGAATATTGATCTAGGGTGATTGAGTATTGATCTAGGATGATTGAATATTGATAGGGTGATTGAATATTGATCTAGGGTGATTGAATATTGATCTAGGATGATTGAATATTGATAGGGTGATTGAATATTGATCTAGGGTGATTGAATATTGATCTAGGAAGATTGAATATTGATAGGGTGATTGAATTGTTAGAGGGATTATCACACGCATCAGGTTTTCAATTTTCGCGCTAACTTTTTTAAAACAATTTCACAAATTTTGCTGAAGCATTGTCGAAGTAAAATGCCAAATTGCAAAGTTTTATGTAAGGTTCACCATTTCTGATCTGTTCTGCACTAGCAAAATTATCTTAATTCCAATGTCTGTGGAACACAACTTGAATTGATCCCTGGCTGGTTTCTAACCTATACTCACAATGCACATGCGTTGACTTCATCTATAATTTCTTCATCCCAGACAAACACTACATGTTTATCACAGAACACTCCAAAAGATATCTTTATGAGGTTGAAAACTGTGCTGATGTCCAAGTACATATGTGTACATACATTGTAACACTGGGAGAACTGCAGTAAATGTTCTAATAATTCAATGGTAGGAAGTAAATTTCCTCACCTCAAAATAGAGGGATGCTCATGTTTATTGGAACTGACAGTTAGCAAAATTATACCAAAATAAGCCCAATTATGTTAGGCAAAATCTGGGAGTGATTGAATGTTAATAGGGGATTGAATTATTCTCTATCATAGAGAAGGTAACCTACACATACCATGGCATGTCCTTGTAGGAAATGAAAGAAAGTATGGAAATTCATGAAAAACACTACATATGGACACACAGACAAACGAAAATGATTCAATATCCCTTGATGCTATGCTTCATTGAGCAAGGGGTCATGATCTGTTTTAGCAGCAGTAATCATAGTTTCTCAGCATAATTTCAAGTATCAAGCCGACCAAGGGTGTTGTGTTTGTACATGAAAGATTCAATTAAAACAATTGAAAAATCATCAAGAACGGTTACAACAGGGTGTACATGTACATAAACAGACATCCTCTTCTTCCCAGCTACAATGAGCAAGAGGATAATTAATTTCTAGAGTTAGTACTGTATGTATTAAACCTGCTCAGGATGATAACCTATACTTAACGGATACATTAATCAAACTGAACGGAATCAGTATGATCTCCTGGGATAAATGCAGAAAATATGGCAAAATAACGTTAAACCAACCGAGCACTGTCACAATATAAAGGCCTGTTCTGACGCTGTGAGCATCTCCATTCTGACCTGACCTGAAAAACCTTACCTGTTCTGTGTGAAATGTATGCCAGGTGCAAAATCTACCTGTGATTAATAACCGTGAGTTCACAGGTGAAACTAACCTGATTAATGTCTGTGAATCGCAGGATTTGTGTTGAGTTATTATACCAGAGCAATGTCATCCCATACAGGGATAATTCGTGCGACTCAAGCTTGCATGCCGAACCATGCCCGTTCAGTGGTTTCTGGTTGCACAAAAAATCAATGATTATATGTACGACATAAACAATGAAGAATATTTGTTTCAATAAATTATCATCCCATTTGGTACATGGTTGAAACTCAGTGAATTAAATTACCTGGTAATGCCAAGGCTTGCAATGGCCACTTGATACAGATGTAGCACATGTTATCGAATGGTTATGAATTAGGGGTTCTACATGTAAACAACAATGGCTATGGATCTTTACAGAAACTCTTGTGATTAGCTGGATGTTATTCAAATTCTCTTCATAGCCAAAGGAAATTCTGTATTTCTTTTTGAAAATTTGAATTGACCAATCAAATCTTGTAAAACTGGAAAATCTCCCTTCATGCACTGGAGTTTCCATTAAAATTCCAGGTTATATGGTTTGGCAATTCTGTTCATCTGTATAACTGGGTAACATTTGGTCATTTTCAAAAAACTGTTTTCATAATTAACAATTTATTTTTCCATTGATCAGTATACAAATGTATGTATATTCCCTCAACAGTCAACCTTCAGCCGAAGTGTGTCTAAATGCCCGGATGAGAATATCTGTGCATGCAGGGATGGAAATAAAGGTCGATCAGCATGTAATAAATGATCAAATTCGGACGCTGACCAATCAAAATGCCATAGCGATAACATGGACAAAGTAATTTGCGGATCAAATTCAAAGCTTCTAATAATAATTAAGATCAAATTATTGTCCATTATTTCCAATCCTGGGATGTTCACATCCACCCCTCTCAGATAATTTTGAAATTATAGACCTTATTTTCCACTTAATTAGATCACACAGCCAGTTTCGGATCAATTACTCATTTGCAAAATTTCAAATTCTGCATGGTGAATATAATTCCATTTATTTGAGACTTCTGTTCAAAGGTACCAGTGATATTTGTGGAATCAATTCCCTCTTTCTAGGCACCAACATGTGGGTATGTATACATATATATATATAAATATAGCTTGCAATACAAGAATAACTAAGAATGGACGCAAATTTAGACTGAGCCAAATCAATACAGACTCTATTTATATGGGAATCAACATATATGTATGTAAGAATGGAAAGGATATAATCGTATTAATTTAACCCCAGTCCAACTTGGTTATTGGGTACAGATAAATTATATACCCTGTAAATGGAGAGATCGTCCCATGGGAACATCCTATATCAAAGGTATAGAGTAATGGGACTGGCACAAAATTACCTAACCTGTCTGACGGAGATAATTGAAGTTTCCATATTCAGGTCTCTAGGTGCCGGCCTTTCTCTCTGGCCCAAACTATAGTCTATAATTTAACTAAAACTACCGAGGGGGATCGATAACTACTGATACAGCATGGTATTGACAGGGATATACAGAGTGTTACAGGTGTCCTAACCAACCTTAACGAGGATCCTGCCCCCAGAGACTGTCTGGGCCCATGTCCCCCAATCAAATAATGCCAATAATCGAAACCCCTCACTCCACGTCGTAAAATTAGTGAGATCCGATCTACCTACGCTCTGTGTAAATCTACCCCTTAATTACCGCGAACAGAGACTTACAGTTCTAATCTCATTATCCCATGTTAGATGCCTACTGGCCGGGTTATTCCAGGTCAAGAAACATCGATTTTATCTCTGGCTCAGAAATATTGTAATACCTAGATTGAAGCCAATTAAAAGTAAATCAGGAACATATTAACAACTTGTCATCAAGCGATTAATATTCAATCCCAGTTTAGAAGTGAAAAAGAATGATCAACATCATTGAACCGTAATATAGTGATGGCAGGGGTTGAAATGTTCAAACAAATGTACTTGTCCTTGGTGACAGGTACAAAATCTGAACAAATTCTTGGTGACAAATTGACTGTTCGTCAAACATATATTATTGCAATAAAGACCAAGTATGAAAAGAAAATGATGATATTTTCATCCCCAAATACAAATTTACAGAACTTCACAGAATTTGGGATGATGTTACATATTATTTCTACTCATCTATTGTAGAATTGAATCGATCACCAACGGCTGATGAACATGCCAATCAGAATGATATTAAAATTAATCAAGAGCATACTGATTAACTCCAACGGGTGATTCGAATGATCTGGCTAAAAAACAGTCAATTAAAGCTGCAGCATAATAAGAATTACTGTCAATTGATAGATAGATACATGTAGATAGATAGATAGAACCTTTATTTATCCAGGGTTACACAATTAGTTGAAGAACTAGTTTACATTGCGGCCCTGCGTTTAAAACATATATACAATACGTAGCAAGGAAGCAATCAGAGATTGCTCAATTGTATGCCCCCCTTCCGCTTTAATCCGACACTGCTCCACCATTGTTCTGTTTTGTATTGGTCTGTGGAAGCCTAATTTGGCTAATTATAAAAATTCTGTTTCAGTCACTTTTTTCGGCATGCCTCGCATAATACATGTACATCTACATATTCCACCCGGGACTTTCGCCAAATTCAAAAATGTGACCTGGTTATGAGACCTACATTCCTTGGGAGTATATTGTGGTGAAATTATGAAGTGATCGTGAACTTTGAATTTTGCATCCAATTCACTCTTTTTGGGGCAATTTCATACTTCAGGACCTATATGATCTATTTTGGAATGTGCTTTGGACAAATAAATATATCCCAATCATTTAGGTTTGATGAACAAAAGGCCATAACAAAAGGCCATAGGCCATAAAATATAACCGAAAGCAGAGAAACTTCACGCTGCACAACTATGGGGTACTGACCACATATCATGCAAATTCCATAATTGTCCATACAATATTAACCGAGATCCAGCCTGGACAAGTCCCAATTCACAAAGATTTCGAGAACAAAAGGGCCATAACTCTTGAAATATACGCGAAACGCGGAGAAACTTCACACTGCACAACTACAGGGCACTCACCACATATCCTGCAAATTCCATACTTGTCCATACAATATTAACCGAGATCCAGCCTGGACAAGTCCCAATTCACAAAGACTTGATGAACAAAGGGCCATAACTCTTGAAAATATATGCGAAACGCGAAGAAACTTCACGCTGCACAACTACAGGGCACTGACCACATACCCTGCAAATTTCATAATTGTCCATACAATATTAACCAAGATCCAGCCCGGACAAGTCCCAATTCACAGAGATTTCAGGAACAAAGGGCCATAACTCTTGAAAATATAGGCGGAACGGGGAGAAACTTTACGCTGCACAACTGTGGGGCACTGACCACATGTCCTGCAAATTTCATACTTGTTCATACAATATTAACCAAGATCCAGCCCGGACAAGTCCCATTCACAGAGATTTCAGAAAAAGGGCCATAACTCTTGAAAATGATACCGGAACTCGGAAAAAACTCTACGCTGCACAACTAGGAGCCACTGGCCACATTCCATGCAAGTTTCAATCCTGTCCATCAATTATTAACCGAGATATCGCGCGGACAAGAAATTCGGACGGACAGACGGACGGACAAAGCGATCGCTATATGCCCCCCCTCTAGTTAGAGGGGGGGCATAATTAGTAAAACTGATTATAACATTACTTGGGGAAAAAATAAATAAATAAATAAATAAAAATAATAATAAATAAAAAAAAACACAAAAAAATAAATATAAAATAATAATAAAAAAAAATAAAAAATAAATAAAAATGAATTCAAATATACAGTGTACGACAGTCATAAAATGGATAAATATAATGAAATTAAGTGGATAATATGACTAGAGTTAACCCTTTCACCGATTAAACCCGGTGTACGGGGATAACGAGAGTGCCACCCGTACGACCATCCCCGGTAGACCGGGTTAGCTTTAAACCTGTTGGCCATCACGATGGGTACAGCACTTTTATTTTTTTGCATTCGTTTTAACGGAAACCTATCAAACACTGTATACTTCTGGAAAGTCAAAACCTTGATCAATTTGATTCTCGAAATTGTTTGTTTGTTCCGCAAAAGAAACACAGGAAAGAAGCAATCAGAGATTGCTCAATTGTATGCCCCCCCGTTCCACTTTAATCCGACACTGCCCCGCCATTGTTCTGCATTTCTTTATTGGTTGGTGGAGGCCTAATTTGGATAATTATAAAAATTCTGTCTCAGTCACTTTTTTGCCATGCCTCACATAATACATATTCCAAGTATTAAGCAACAAGTGATACTACGATGCTTCGCTGCAAGATGGTCGCCAGGGCTTTCGCCAAATCCGAAAATGTGACCTGGTTATGAGACCTACATTCATTGGGAGTATATTGTGGTGAAATTATGAAGCGATCAGTGAACTTTGAATTTTGCACCCAATTCACTGTTTTGGGGGCAATTTCATACTTCAGGACCTATGTTGTCTGCTTTGGAATGTAGAATAACATATAATATAGCCATTTTCCTGGTTCAAATCTGTTATGGACTGAGATCCAGCTTGGACAAATAAATATATCCCATTCACTTAGGTTTAAACAAAGGGCCATAACTCTTGAAAATATAACCGAAAACAGAGTAACTTCACGCTGCACACCTATGGATCACTGACCACATGTCATGCAAATTTCATACTTGTTCATACAATATTAACCGAGATCCAGACTTACAAATCTCAATTCACGAAGATTTGAAGAAAAAAGGGCCATAACTCTTGAAAATATAGGCGAAATGTGGAGAAACTTCACGCTGCACAACTACAGGGCACTGACCATATATCCTGCAAATTTCATAATTGTCTATACAATATTAACCGAGATCCAGCCCGGACAAGTTCCAATTCACAAAGATTTGAAGAAAAAAGGGCCATAACTCTTGAAAATATACGCGAAACGCGGAGAAACTTCATGCTGCACAACTACAGGGCACTGACCACACATCCTGCAAATTTCATAATTGTCCATACAATATTACTCGAGATCCAGCCCGGACAAGTCCCAATTCATGGAGAATTCAGGAACAAAGGGCTATAACTCTTGAAAATAAGAGCGAAACGTCGAGAAACTTTACGCTGCACAACTGTGGGTCACTAACCACATACCATGCAAATTTCATACTTGTCCATACAATATTAACCAAGATACAGCCCGGACAAGTCCCATTCACAGAGATTTCAGAAAAAGGGCCATAACTCTTGAAAATTATAACGGAACTCGGAAAAAAACTCTACGCTGCACAACTACGAGCCACTGGCCACATTCTATGCAAGTTTCAATCCTGTCCATCAAATATTAACCGAGATATTGCCCGGACAAGATATTCGGACGGACAGACGGACAGACGGATGGACAGACGGATGGACAGACGGACGGACAAAGCGATCGCTATATGCCCCCCCTCTAGTTAGAGGGGGGGCATAATAAAGCAAAATTAGATGTTGAACGAAAAAAATCGGAGCGAAAAATGCATTTTTTCCCACATACCGTGTGACGGGCCTCTCGGCAGCAAGCCGCAGAAATGAAAAAAATCATCGAAAACCTCATCCTAACTCCTGTATTTTTGATGTTACACGACTGGTAAAGCGTGGTTAATATTCCCCAGACGATTAAAACTGCCAACGACAACCGGCAAAGTTTATTTCCATATTTTTACGAGTCTTGATCCACAAAGTTTGACAACCAACTTTCTATTTCGCCCAAGATGGTTGCCGCCTTCGGACGACGAGCCAATCGGTATGCGTAATTTCGCCCACGTGACCTCCATCCGCCAACAGATAAGAGGCGCGTAGACAGTGGCTGGAAAAATGGAATTACATCATTTTCAATCCAATCGTATCCTCCGTTTTATTTTTGCCATCCGTCCCAGGTCATGTCATGTACAGAAAGGGGAAAGCCCACGCTTTCCAATGAGAGGTCAAACATTGCAAATGGCCGAGTACAACTCGAGATAAACACTGTCAAATGCGATCGAAAAAACACGATTTCTCCGTTGAATTTTGACGTTTTCAAGTCGAGAAAGCCGGGGAAAGCGCATTCTCTTGAAGTAAAACCTAATTTTGTATGCTATTTTATTTATTTTGCTATAAAACTGGAGCAAATAACACCGGAGTGTTCATTGTGGAGACGGGGTCCCTATGTTTTTCTACAAATCTCAGACGCAAACACGTTTTCTAACATTCCAAAGACAACATATACAAATTTTAACAGTTCTCAGGGAATTGATCGTCAGCAGGTCACTTTTGTCAGGGGAAATAATCGGCGAAAAGGGTTAAGCATCATAGCAACAGGATCGATTCAGCGTTCAAAGTATGATTTTAGATATGCTCTTTTAAACGACTGAACGTTGGCGGAATTTCTAATAGACGTACTTGACATGTTAAAGCCGACATTCAAAATCATTGACTATTTCACATTTCAAAGAACAGAGCTAGCGTTCACAGACATATACCTTCATAGATGATACGGATATCAACTATGAACCAGGAGCCAGTATATGACCTAGATACAGCCAGTGGTGACTGAGACACAGCCAATGGTGACCTCCATGCAGCCAATAGTGGCCTAGATAAGCCAATGGTGACATGGGAGCAGCCAGTGGCGACTTGAATGCAGTCAATCATGAGCTAGAATCAACCAATGGTGACCTAGATGCAATCAATGGTGACCTGGATGCAGCCAGTGGTGACCTAAAGCCAATGGTGACATGGGTAATATCAATGATAACCTGGATGCAGCCAATAGTGGCCTAGATACAGCCAATGGTGACATGGGAACAGCCAATGGCAACTTGGATGCAGTCAATCATGAGCTAGAAGCAACCAATGGTGACCTAGATGCAGTCAATGGTGAACTGAATGTAGCTAATGGTGACCAGTATACAGCTAAGTACTGATGACCTAGAAATAGCCAATGGTGACCTATATACAGCCAATGATGCCCAGCCAATGGTGATCTAGATACAGCCAATGGTGACCTCAATACAGCCAATGGCGACTTAGATGCAGCCAGTGGTTATATAGATATAGCTAAATACAAGCGTCTGGTCCGTCATTCAGCTGTCGTCCATTAAAGAATAATGGTGACCCAGATACAGCTAATGGTGACCTGGATGCAGCCATTGGTGACATAGATACAGCCAATGGTGACCTAGATACAGCCAATGGTGCCCTGGATACAGCTAATGGTGACCTGTATGCAGCCAATGGTGACCTGGATACAGCCAATGCAGGCCTTGCATTTTGACGGGGCCGATCGGCCCCGGCCCCATGATCGACCCCGTGAGCACTTTTCACGGGGATTTTTCATCGGCCCCGTCAAATCATTATCACTCCAGTGAGTATATTCCCATATCTTCATGGAATAAATCTAATCCTAGTACTGTGTCTTCTGTCTTGACGATTTGTGCTTGGGCCAAGAAAAAAAATATGTCTTGTTTCCGGTTCCCCGACCGAGTCTAAATAAATCGTGCGAGTCTAATAATTTTATCAGCAAATTCCAACGAAATCACAACGAAGACTGCGTTTTACAACAACAACAACCGTAAAGCGGCGCGCCCAGTCAGCATACCGTAAAGTGTGACGTGACTGTAGAGCAGCATGGCATGGCGGCCGGTTGACAATCTTTTCAGCAAATAAAGCACCTACTTCTAGGTCGGGAATCGAGAAATCAGCAACGTGATTACGGTTCAGTCGACCTGATCGTGTTTACCAGGACAATTTTAAACATATTCTCCATCAACTTCGAAAGAAATCTACTGATTTTATGGCTTGAAATGGCGTTTGTTGAAGCAGTGTTTCGCGGACACGGCAAGTGGTGTTGGTTTTTGTGAAATCGGCGACGACACAGTCAAAGTCGCCGTCAAAGTCTAACCGACCGGTACCATTTCTCCGCTAAAAAATCCAAAATTTCCCGACTGTTTTATTATGAAGGCATTGCAAT
The DNA here is from genome assembly GCA_036873755.1 of Hanleya hanleyi. Classification (NCBI taxonomy): domain Eukaryota; kingdom Metazoa; phylum Mollusca; class Polyplacophora; order Lepidopleurida; family Hanleyidae; genus Hanleya; species Hanleya hanleyi. The sequence goes on along the minus strand of JAVTVY010008839.1, from coordinate 22,232 downwards.
AAACCCCCAAGATTCAAGCAAGTAATAATTCTTCGTTTTTCGAGACATGGCATGTTCAAATCATTGTATTATCCCGTCTCGTTTCTCAAATTGCTTGAATTAGATAGGCGCTGGTACAGATCTCCATGATGTTCAAATTAATTTCCCATTTCATTTTATATTGTATATGTCGATGTTTTTCTTCGGACTTTTCCAGAAAACAAGTGCACTCCCCCTATGGAAGGCACTGGAATTCCACATTGAATTTTGTATTTTTCACCAAAAATCCTTGAAATTCTACAGGGAAATTTCATCATTCCTGGAGGGAAATCCTAGGAATATATTGTTTTGCATATCAAGTTAATAAATTAAAACGATACTCGTTTTGGTGGTAATTGAAAACAGCAGTCAAAACACATTATTGGCAATTATTATTTCTACAATATCAGTACAATAACTGGTTTCAGCAGACGTCGTTGAAATATCAAGATTTGCTGGATATTTGCAAAAATACCAACATGGAGGGTATTCATTCCCCCCCCCCCTCTCCCTTTATCTTTTTGGTGATAAGATCTTTTGAATATCTGAAAATATGGGGGAATATGTTGGGGGGGGGGGATATATGTCCTGGGAGAATATGTTCAAGTGGGTGGGAATGTTGTACAATCAAGAATAATTTGTAGAGCATTGTATATGGGACAGGAGTACTGGACATCAAAATAAAATTTATTTCCAAACAAAGGTTTGGTTCATATATGACCGATAATACATTGTCGTGTGGTGAAATTTGAAATCAGCCTTGATGGCCAAAAATCAGCCCCGTGACCCTGCAAGACGGGGCCTATTGATCAGCCCCGTCTTATTTCTAGAATGCAAGGCCTGCCAATGGTGACCTGGATGCAGCCAATGGTGACCTGGACGGAGCCAATGATGACCTGTGTGCTACCAAAGGTGATCTGGATGAAGCCAATGATGACCTGGTCCTGGGTGCTGCCAATGGTGATATGAATGAAGCCAATGATGACATAAAGAAACGTGATCAGCATGACCTAGTTAATACTGCTAATCAGTTGGGGTTGATCAGAGCAAATAATCAAGATATGAATATAGCAACCACATTTAACCTAAACAAATATCAATAGAAGGCAATGAGATTGAAATCTGCAAACTATCATCATGAGAGAAGATTTTCAAAGATTGTAATCTTCAAAGAATACTCACAATGATGGATGGATCAGAGGGTTACACTTCAAAATTTTAAATAAGGGCCTTTTACTTATTTTTTTGTGAAAATAAGTTGAGCCGTGTGCAAAGCGGTGAACCACTTGGCCTGGGGTCTGGGGTTCCGAGCCACTGATGACTCTATAAGATGCTCAGATATGTTATCAGATCCATTCCGAGCACCCGAAAGACCCAAGATCAAGGTTGAATTTTACCTTTTAAAACAAAATAAAATACCATTTATTGAAAAAAAAAAAGAAGAAGAATTATAAGATTTTTTTTTGTGAAAAGGGGCACTTTTTGTGAAAAGGGGTCGAAAATCATCCATAAAAGAAACCCTGGACCACTTTGAGATTATGGTAGCATTCTATGTTCCTGTAAGGTGAGATATAAAGTGAACTATAACAGTCAATGATGTGCAGCTTGTAGTACGTAGACAAACTGAAGAATCTCATCCATCTTTATTATAAGTACATACAGCTCAATTTTTCTTGCAACAAAACCCGAATTCCTGTCAATGTTAATGTGGACCTCCCACCAGGCAAACCTTCTGCATTATGGAGTAGTTACATCACTGCTTGTTCTTCATTAATTATATCGTATGACAGCTGGAGTACAGAAGACCAACAATCTTGGCATCTTAAGGTTCCATTTCAAGATCAGAGAGAATACAATCTGATACAAACAGTTTTTATGTGGGATAACATTACAAATATTCTCAGATAACATTTCAGATATTCAGCCCCAACTCTGTAATAGGTTTATCATCTAACCAGTTACATGTAGTTCAGTAGTTACTCTGTAATAGGTTTATCATCTAACCAGTTACATGTAGTTCAGTAGTTGAACAGCTTTTCGCAGCCCAATAACATTGGAGAAATGAACAGCTGAATGACGTTCAGGCATTTCATTAGATTTTCAGATGTTTCAACTTTCAATTGGGTTTTAGCATAAATACTATTGTACATGTAATTACGACTATAATTAAGTTGAAACTAAATTCAAAGACATGAAATGGTTTCAATTATGAATAGTTTCTGAACCCTAGATTGGATGGATGCTGGGTTAATTGTCCCATAGACCCTTCAGGATGTTCAGCTGTAAACTCTCATTTACAAAACGATTCTGTGAAGTCAAATATATAATATAGTTTTGACCTTCACATGGAAAAGTTCAAGTGATTTATCATCTAATACTGCTCAAAATAATTGTTAGTGAGTTCAACTAATGAATTAATTAATTTTTGGAGGTGTTAAACGGTGTTGGCATGGATAGAACTGGGTGTCAAATGGGGTCATCTTGGGTTAATGGTAGCAACCCTCTAAGGGGCAGAGAGTTAAATACTAGACATCTGTTGTCCAAATTGCGATATCATTCATCAAGTAACAAATATTTAAGATAGCAAAATCCTTCCAATATTCTTTCTGAACACTCAAATAAATAGGAAATTCTTTTTAGCAGATGATCCTTGAAATGATAAAGATTTCTTACATGTACATGTATGTGCTATTATTTCCCATTAGGCTCTGTTTCACATACATAAAACCTTTCTTGGCGTGCATATCCGAAAGCAATAATACACATGTTAGCTCTTCTGATGTTTTCTTGGCTTCTACTATTTACTACAAATTAAACATTTGACATGTCAATACTTTTTTTTCCAGAAAAAATGAACCAACTGTTAAGAATTTATATTTGACAGAAATATAGCTTTTCCAGTCATTTTCTTGGCACGTAATTTGACCAATGTCAGAGGCTGTAAGCAAATAACCTAATAATTCAGCTATCATGTAACAAAATATCTTCTTAATTCTATTATCGTGTATCAATTTCTTTATCTTACCTCACACAGGGTTAGACCACCAACAGAACACTCTTTTATGTTGATAATCTCGCATAATAAAACCACACTGCTTCCTTCTTTAAGAATTTACTTCAAATCCTTCTTGGCCTTCAGGTCATGCAAAAAATGCCCTAGGGTAAAATACTGTCAGCTGCACCTGAAATGACAAGAGAGATACATGTACACATTAGAACATTAGAGAAGTGATGAGGTCAAAGGGTTCACTTTGTTTGTTCTTTCCCCTCCAGGATATGTTAATATACCGCCTTCATAAATACCAGTACAGACAGACAACTATTCTGAGCTAATTTTGTTTTACCAATCTGCAGGACATTCTTAAGCTACACCTGCCGGACATCTGTGACAAAACCATGGACAAAATACCTTGAAGCTAAACTAAAAAATCACCAACATTAGTTAGTAATTTAAAGAGGCCAATACTGGTACAGGTACACATACCAACATAACAATATTCTCGTAGCTTTTTTCATATTGCATTCAACATGTTATACTGCCGGTCATCTTCACTATTAAGGCAGACCGCTGATGTATGTAATAGTATTTAACTTTTTGAATAATGTTTGTTTTTGCATTCATAATTATGTAATACGAGGAAAAACAAAGAAAACTTCAGGTTGCTGTGCATTATTTGGCTCTAGACAATGTTAAGTGGGCTGAACCATGCTCCATTTGATAACACAGAAAACATAGGGATTCATCTTGATTTTGAACCATATTCATGAAAAAATCATATAAATAGTATTGAACTTTTTCATAACTATTTGAAGATAATCACAATGTCAATCAAAATGTATCAAATTGAATGAATGTTACTGAGCAAAAGAAGATTTGTAAAGGAAATCTCTTAACCTAGAAAAAACAGATGGAAAATTACTGCCAAAGCCCAAAATCACCAGTGGTCTACCAAAATTAAGACTGGCTCTGCTACATGTATTTACATTCTTTGTCATTAGATTCAGACTGGTGCCTTCCTGGTATATTGATGAGACCGGTACCTTATTTATCCACCCTCAACATCATATGTTTTTCAGCCCAGCCAGACCTATCGGCACTGTTGATGAAGTTAGCCTGTCTGACATACACGTATATATATTACACACCTCAACTACATGGGAAGGTGATTTTCTGGATGATTTGAAGGGCTGGGCCATTTAACTACAGGACCACTACCTCAGACAGCTCACATATGCTGGAGCAGTCATTAATTAACCCAGTCTAAACCACCAGGGAGCAGTCATTAACATAGTGATGGATGAGGGTGGGAGGTGTGGGCCATCCATCAGGGAATTTGATTTTGGTTACTGAGCGGCTCAGTCTACCAGAAAATGCCAAAGAGGATTCAAGAATATCAATATTTTATCTATGTACCCCAGACATGATTGATAGATGAACAGATGGGAGCTTGAGGGAAATATCATACTGTATGGTAATGGATACATTTTGGATATAGCATCTGATATTAAAATATCAACTTTGATCTATCATTAATCCATTTAAAACATGAGGTGCATTGACCCCTCCACCTTCGAAAACAATATTTGTACAAACAGCTGAATGAAAGATAAGGATTTTAAACATTGGGAATCATCCATCACAGAGGTACTAGCAAGTACCAAGTAAGTTCCAAACATTCCAATATACACCTAGTCTTACGACCTGGGCAATTATGTATTCATGGAAAGGTTGAGGAAAAAAGGACAATAACTTCATGTTTGGACAGTGAGTGCACATCTACAAGGTACTAAGCATGAAGCAAGTAGGTTTCAAAGTTGTTCAAGAAGCACTGACCCCTACCAGAATGCAATACATGTTGGTAGATATAGGTAAAGTGGACTAAATGTTGCACAAATGAGACGAGTTGAAGAACTGTACCATAGATAAAGGGCCATAATTCGGTGAAAAATCATCAAACACCTTAAAAACCTGCTAGTGCAAATCCGCAAGTTACTAAGCATCTTTCAGTGATATTGTTGATCACATAGTAACCAAAATATGGACTGGACAAGAACATGTTGCTGGGCAGGATAAAGGGCATAACTCTATGGGAAATCATGGAAAAGCATGAAACACTGGACAGTGCACATCAGTAAGATACTAAGAGTATCCAAAAAAGTTTCGGAGTTGACTATCAAATAGTAACTCAGATATAGACTGGATAATAAATTGTTGCTTGACAAGATAAGGGCCATAACTCTGTGGGAAATCATCAAAACGTGTAAAAAACCTGACAGTGCATGTTGGCAAGGTAATAAGCATCTTCCATGTAAGTTTTGGAGTTGTCTATCACAATAACCGAGATATGGACTGGACAAAAAAACTGTTGTTGGACAAGATAAAGGACCATAATTCCGTGGGAAAACATTGAAACATTTCAAAAACCTGACAGTGCATGTCGGCAAGGTACTAAGCATCTTCCATGTGAACTGGACAAGAAATTGTTGGCAGACAGGCTACCCTACGACTGCACGACCAGACGTACATGCCTGTTACAAGACCCCAAAACAAATCCATGTAAGTACAGGGCTCCCACTGACCCATAGCCAAAATATAGCACAAAATATACATGTAGGGACATAATGGCCAAAATATAGGGCAAATATAGGGATATGATTGATGACCAAAATATAGGGCAAATTTAGGGCAAAATTCAAAAAAACAGGGCATTTCAGTCACCAACAGGGATAATTACTTGTTAATTACAATCTCATAGGATCAGTGTTTTTATCCAAACACAACCTGTACTCATGGGACAAGGTACTAGTAATGAACAAACACAGTACAATTTAGTTTGGACACTTCCGACTTCGGAGGATTTAAATAAGCCAACTATTCGTGTGTATATGTATCACAATAAATACAAGGTCAGAGCTGCACGAAAAAGCACGAATAATTCTGAAAATATAGGAATAATAGGGCAAAATTGGTCAAATTTGAGAAAATATAGGGGAAAATAGGAAAGAGCAGAAAATATAGGAAAAAATAAGGCCAGTGGGAGCCCTGTAAGTTTTTCACTCTCTATTAGCCAGCAGAAAGATATAGTAAAGCTGAAATATCAGCATAAAATAAAGCAGCCCAAGACAAAAAGCAATATTTTAAACTGATCTTTCAAAATACAAGAGCCAAACCAGATCAACATACCAAATTGAAACTTTTACAAATTCTTTAACATTGTAACTGATAAACAGAAGAAAAAAAAGCCAGCCCCTTTGACCATAATTTGCTTTTTATTTGTTGGTTCACAGATCCCTACATTTTTCAGAAAGCCAAACTAATTTTTCTCAGTTTCATCAATTTGTTTATTTGAGGAAGGCGGAAGAAAGGCCAACAGAACAGAAGAGTATCTTTAGTCAAAGCAAGCATATATATGACTCGGTTGGAAAAACGATATGTGAACATGTAAAAGTGCTTGATGGACATTATACAGATTCTACATACTATTTTTTCATCAATGATTCCAGATTCATAGAAGTGATTTATATGACAGAAACAGGCTTTATTGCAACTTAATATCTCTAATTTTTCATTAAATCATTATTTATCTATAGGCCAACATGAGAAAACTAATTTCCCATGGCAAACAGTAATTCAGATTCAAATCCAATTCAGATCCCGTCATAATAGAAGAATGTAAAAAGGAAATGTTTTTATGGCTCCTGTAAAATAGAGAGCACTCGATTTTCACCGGTGGTAAACAAATTCCGCATGAGAGCAGGTATGGTTCAAGTGGGGCGAGGCGACAAAAACTTGGGGTCAAAATAACGAGATAGGAGTGATAAAGCATTCACCAAACACTTGCTCAGGTAGATCGCTGGTTAAAGACCTTTACGACGCCAGTTTCAACAGACGAGCTCAAGCGTTATATAGCATATTGAGTTAATCTTATTTTAGACTGCCCTCATTCTATTCATGTAAGCTGGTGGAGTATATTCTCGTCACCCCGATGTCTTACCTGGTCACTCAGGTGTATCGTGATGGCCTCACGCACTATTCACACTTTCTGGCTCGACGATTATCCCCACCCAGCAGGGAGACCAGATCGGAAACTCTGATAGACTGGCTCCATACTCCCGACAATTCAGGGCAAATAATTCGCCCAGCATGGCGCCAGGAATTAGAATTGAGAGAACGGAGCGATGCAGTTACCTGGAACTCGCAATGTGCAACAGGTGACTAACATATGCCCTACACTTTACCTTTGAATACCTGGCTTTGATCAGGGTTTTGACTAAGACACCAATGCTTGAACGGCGAATATAAAATAATGTACCCTATGGTAATCACAACCGGCAGTATATTAGCATACATGTACAAATTTACAGTTCAGATTAAAATGTATTAATCTTGAAATCAGAATCCATCTCTAATTAAGACAAAATTAGGATCTGCTCATGTAAAGCTATCTGTTTTCACTAGTGCAATGCAACATGCCACCTTGATATACAAAGAATGAAAGGGAACTTTGATGTTTTTTTCAAGAAGGCGATAATCTAGGATACAGACGCACAGGTGGTCTGCCTCAGAGCTCATTCCAGCGGTCTTTATGATGCTGAATACAAATGATCGCACAAAGGCGGTCACTGAAAAACAAGCCATATTAGGTGGTTAACGGAGGTGGTTAAAATCATTCAATCGATCAGCAGAACATCCTGCATGTTAATGATTTTGTATTATAGATTATCTGCAAACATCGGGAAATAATTATGAGAAAGGATAAAAGTTATAGGAGAACAAAAGACAGATCCATTACAGAATTTCCCTGAGGCAGAACTACATGTATGAATGACAGTTCATGATGAATCGATCAATACCTTAACTGATACATTATTCAGTCTTTTCTCCGCTTTTTTCCATTTCCGTGCAAAAAATTGGACAGACTTGCCAAATTTCTAACTAAGAATAGTACGGTTAACCACTTCTTCTGTCAATGCTGAAAGGTCAGCGAGGTGATACCTGACAGTTCCAGTTAATTAAGGGTCCTTGAAGTGACACTCGTTAAGACAGAAGAGTCAATATTGCTATCAAAAAGTCCAAATCTATGGAAATTTAGCAATTAATTTTCCATGATCATATCTGTTTGTATCAGATGACAGATCTGTTTGTTTTTCCTTAACATTATTTATGGTCTAAAGTCGTTGATATGCAGAAAGGAAGACTACAAGTATATACAGACCTGTTTTGACTCCTCAAATATCTCTATTTTCATTGATCTAGCATTTCAGTGTACTTCAACAGTATTTATTTACAGCTGTTATTATGTGGCCAATTGTGGATCCACAGTAATCCTTGAATAAAAAGTATTTCAACTGATTGGCAATATATGAACATGTACATTTGTAATGGCATCTAAGATGAAGACAATTAAAACACAAAAGAGCTCAACGATCAAGAGACTAATTGCCATATCTTCTGAACAACACAACAGATTGCATATGTTGTACATATTTCTTGCATGCTGGATGTGTTCGATGAATAAATTGTCAGTCACATAAAAATGCCATTTAGGATTTCACAGGATGCTGTGAAAACAAAACGACAGAAACAAAATGATGTTTCCCATCATTTAGGCGAATGAACTGAATTGAAATTGTCACTGCTAAATAGTGTATAGTGGGTTGCCATGGAACACAGAACACGGAACTGAAAGAGGGGTTCTGATAAAATTTGAAATCCCCACGCATGTGCACACATACCAATGTTACATGTCAGACCATGGTCCTATGCAATATTTGTACAATCAGTGTTTCTTTACTCATATCTAATAACCTCAGTAACAGTCTAATTTAACACACCCTCCCTAATTAAGAGAAAAATAAATGATCTTATATTTGAAAGTTTATTAACTTCCCATTCAATCAATTTGATAATATTTCTGCAACATAAAATGCACTTCCTGTGACCAATATTGTACCAGTACATGTAGTTGTGAGGGACCAGTCATACCAAGCTCACTCCTCTTCATTTCATCGAACCAATTTCTACGTTCCCAATTCAAACCTGCCTCGATATATCTGACCACCTTCAGTGTTCAAAATCTGAGGTGTAAACTTCACCACGAACAAGAGGCGAACCTGCTGATTGTGCTTAGGGTGACATCATCCTCAAGTAGTGGTCATTCCTCCTAATATGGTAGTTATGTTGGCCCAATATATAGGACAGCCAATCAGTAACGCTCTTCTAGGATACATTCCAAAATTCAAATGATTTTGAGGTCAGTGATGTCTCGTATCTATTTGTAAGTTTTTTGAACAACGAAAGAGGCCTGCTATATGAATGGAAGTTTGAAGTGGGAATATAGAAATTGGCTTGGTATAATGAAGATGAGCTCACTTTGATCAGCACCAATTGACCAGCTGTCTCATCAGGGGAAAACCTGGAGACAAACTGTAAATCCTGAAAATTCAGCTACATTAATGTCCAGCTTTGATACAAAGGAGAGATCAAAGCTCACATTTGTCTGTCTTAATTTTAGTCAGGTCTTACATCCGGTCCATTGTTCTATAGTCATCAGTCGGGGGTCTTTGTCCAATCACACCCCAAAATAATGGAACTGAAGTCCTTATAAACACCATCCATCATTCTCATTGTTGACAGTGTTATAGGCATTATGTATGTCCTTCCAAGAATTAGGATACAGGATGGGTAAAAAAATAAAGACTAAACTTCAGTAGTGTCAACAAGTGGTTATTAACCTGAATCACAAGTCAATGGGTATATTTGTTTGTCGGGGGGATAGGCTAAAAACCTGTCAAAATCAACAAGATTTTTTTTAATGTAGCATGTTTGTTTATGCGAACCTTCAAAATATGAAAAGTGCACAAACATGAATACAACCGGAGTTCATTGAACTTAGTCAGTCTTGGAGTACTGGCTTCAGAATTGTCTACAGGATGGTGGGAGGTGGTGGAGTCTTGGGCGGTGAAGGTCTAGGCTGCTTTACGTACTTGTGTTTGGAGTATTGGGTTCATACTCTTACAGTACGAAAAAATTCCAGGAGTTTTCCAGGTTTTTTTAGGTCAATAATTTTAATTTTCTAGAAGTCTGTGGTACAATAACTCGCAACAAAGATGAGCAAATTAACAGTACAGGAACAATTTTGGCACAGTAACACGTGGGATCAGATTGCTGGTTCAACTCCAAGAAGTCGAAAGTGTAGTTCTTCCAGGAGTTTAACTTTATTTTTAAGCATTTTCCTGGTTAGCAATTAAATTTCAGTAGTTTTAAGGACTTTTTAGGAGACCTATGAATGCTGAATATAGCCTTGCATAATTTTATCATGCGAGTTTTTAGAATAGGCTACATGTATAGGGTTATCAGGTGAGGCGGTTCAAACAGCAGAGGTTGGGACTTTAATCCCTGGGGGTAATGCATCCATCTCCAGTGTACCAATAGTGGCCACACCATAGAACATCTGTGGATTTATAGGGTAATTATAACTATTGGAGTGGGCCATTGCTCAGTTGAGGAGATAGAGAGGGGGGGGGGGGGGGGGGGGGGCATTGCCTGGGGTAGTAGTTGCATTATACAACAAGTGTGTTATGAAGCCAGCTTTCTGGATATTGGGTGAAAAGAAGCTTATTTAGGAGTGTATGAACTCATCCTCATGCTGAATCATATGCATGCATGTGTGTAATAACTCAAGGTTTCAGAATAAAGGGGGCTATGGGAAGGGGTGAGGCAGAATCGAGATATAGGATGGGGCACTGACACTTGTACATATCTCAAGTTAAACCTCTTTAAACCAAGTGTTTGTGCAAAGTTTGCTTGGTTTATGCCATGTTAGCAGCTAGATCAGGTGATATATTTTATGAGAATTTTTTTTTTTGCTGACAGACTCTTTTTTACGATCATATCAAGACTTTGATATTATCTTCAGAGCTGATCTGACAATCTCCGCCGACCCACAAGAAACTTGAGAAATTGGTTTGGACTGATTATTCTCGTTAACAGATGAGTGCACAGACAAAGAATACTTACTAAATCAAGGCAGTGACAATACCTTTCTTCGGGTTACCTAAAATACCGTCACCCGACACTCCACGTTTTCAAATGTCAGGAACTGGAAAATCGTGTGTGGGTTAGGGCTGCTCACTCAGGTATATCTACATAATAAACCTCGATTTCCTGTCATGTCAACAGCAGGTCTGCTCAGATAGCCTCCATCTACAACCTATCCATGTACCTACTACCAAGAAAATAAAACTATTATGCTAGTTAGCATTTGATAGTGGACTCAATAGTTTATAAGATACTTAATTGCTCATGAACAATGTATTCTGATTGCTCTTGGACAAATTCTTTTACATAAACTGTAAAAAATAGATAAATTTTGCTTCTGGGAACCACTGTACCAGTGTTCAATCATAAACGGAATATTATATCAATACATGTAACTTCATTTAACCATGGGACAAGTGAATGATTTGTTGTAGTTTCCGGTGCCTCCAGGAGCTTGTTCTGATTGTACTCAATATTAATCAGGTACTGTTCCTACTATTCCCATATACACAACAACACACTGATAAATACTAGTATATTATACCCCCATGAAACCATCACCAGTCCACCAGCAGTGACCTATCAGTCATAAAACAAATTATACCCAGCCTATACTCACAGATGAGAACAAATAAGCCACTAATAAAACGTATTTAGATGATAATTTATTTCTCCTTTCAAAGGTCAAATCAATTTGTTTGCTGCTTTATGGCTGCAGGGCCAAATAATATCATGTACATTATAAAACTGTACCAGAGTGAACCACAACAGGAAAAAACACACAATATGATTCAATATATTGATGAAATTGATCAGAAAACAAATCATGATCAGTTTGTGTTAGACTGGAAAGGCCGATAAAATGATTTTATTTACTGGGTTTTTTAAAATATATTTTCATATCACTCTCAGATTCTCCATCTATCATAGCAGAGATAATCTAGATAATCTATTGACCCCATGGATACTGAACTGACAGCTCTCACATACACAATATGTACATACATTATCCCATCACTGAATGCTCCATTTTCCCACCACGAAAAATCATATCACATAATATCCAAAACAAGATATTTTTTAAAACCAGTACATCTTTGTGCATTTTCAATAGTTCTGAATGTGTTTTGGGAATGCTAGAATTGCAGTTAACAATTACATCGATCGAAAGAGGCTTAGAAGCAAGTATGCTAAACTGAAAGTGCGACCCATCAGGCCAACTGAATTTTGCTCCTGCATTCTGGTGGTAATATTAGGTCTGTTTGCGGTCTTTAAAAGGTATATTTGAAAATGGTCACAGGTTACTTTACCCCATAGTCAAGTATAGGTAGATTTACTTGTATATACTTTGAAGTTCAAGATTCAAGTAGACCGTTACAGGAAGCAGTAACTATAGGGCTGACCGTAAAATTGCTAAATATTTAGAGTTAGGTGGTGTTACGTCAAACACAGATTTTGTAATGGTCTATTTGAAATGGTCTCAGGTTAGCTTACCCCATAGTGAAGTTTGGTGGATTTACTTTATATACTTTGAAGTTCAAGCTCAAAAATGGTCAACAATAACAGTAGGCCTAACTGTAAAAAAGTTGAAGTAGACCTTTACGGGAAGCAGTGATTATAGGGCTGACTCTAAAATTGCTAAATATTTTGGGTTAGGTAGTGTGTTACCTCAAAAACAGACTTTTTTATGAATGGTCTTGGGAGAAAAACTGCAGGCAGAAAACACATATAAACACAGCTAGTTCAGTTAATTTACTTGTACCAGTAGATTACACATATCCATCTTCTGAAACGATCGAGACATTTTCATATGGAAATTACCAATTTTGTATGAAAACATTGTTCACCTTGTGGTAAGAAATGAGCTCTATCCGTCTACCTGTACCATTATGTTAAGCTTTTCCCTGATGTGTTACAGATCTTGTTATAAAGAGCAGGTAAAATGAGATCTAAGCTGGGATATGTTTGTCTTTAATTTTCTTTGATCAATACACCATACCTGCAGATCTAGGATGGCTCAAACAAGTGTAAACATCGCACAGGTTCGTATCACTGTCAACTTGAAAAGCGACATGAGAAAAAAAAGAAGACCCGTGTTTACACAAAATGCTATCGGGACAGTTTGGGGTTAAGCTGTATGGTTGATGGGAGCAAACCAACTCGGGGAAATTTAGCGATTATAATAGCGATTATACGAGTTATTAGGAATATAGTGATATAAAACAAATATCACATGTTTTACGAGTGTGATATAACAGTTCAGGGAGATGTCGACACACAAATATTAGTCCATCTTTCGTATCATGAAACAAGGAGTATAACACTGTTTCTGGGTACAACAAGGAGTCATATGAATACTGGCTTGTCAATAAAATTATACTACAGTAGAGTGATGGTGATGGTGTTTCCTGCTTACAGCTTTCTCGGTAACCATTTCTAAAGAGTGATTCAGTGAATAGGAATTAATGTCGCTTTCAAAAATATTTCAGTCATATAACAAGTGTGAGTGAGTGAACAGAATTTAACGTTGCTTTCAACAATATTTCAGCTATATCACGACGAACCAACTACATGTAAGCACCACCCAGCCCAGTTGTGTTCCTGCTACTTTAAAGAAGAAATCTTTGAAGCAGCATGGAACCAGACACCCTCCATCAACCCTATAAAACACTGAGGACAGCGCACAAGACACAGACACCAGGCTTACATGATGCAATAAAGACAAGTGATATTACAGTGCTAGACATCACATTATCAAGTTCCTGTTGCTTCTCAGCAAAATGCATTGAAGCAGGAGGAATCTGAACCCACCCAACCAGTCATATAATAATGAGCTAACTAAGCACCATCCAGCCAAGTTGCATTCCTGTTCCATTTCTAAGATCATATCATAACATATGATGAATACACAGCTCCTTCTATAGTATAGACAATGCTTGAATAATATAAACTTACATTTGTGAGAATGCAAATAAAGGCAACTACCAAAGTGCTGACAATGCTGGTTTATAGTTGCGCATGACGATCAGTGACTCACACAATTAATGGTTCACATGAGCAGTGGTTTAACAAATGCTTCGTCTTATCAATGGCAATGGCTCTCACTATAAGTAAAAATTAATGGTTTGAAATACAAGCGACAATTAATGGTTTGAAAAATAAGTGATACTTAATGGTTTGTAATATAAGTGAGAATTAATGGCTTGATATATCTGACAATTAAACGGTTTGAATAAACAAGTGACAATTAATGGTTTGAAATATCTGTGAAAATGGTTTGAAATATCAGTGACAATTGGTGGCTTGACATATCAGTGACAATTAATGGTTTGAAAAATAAGTGACACTTAATGGTTTGAAATAAAAGTTACAATTAATGGTTTGAAATACAAGTGACAATTGTTCGAAAGACCAGCAACAGTTTATGGTTTGAAATACAAGTGACTATTAATGGTTTGAAATACAAGTGACAATTGATGGTTTGAAATATGAACAACAATTAATGCTTTGAAATACAAGTGAAAATTGATAGTTTAAAATTTTAGTGACAATTGATGGTTCCCACTGTCAGCAGGCCATCAATTAATGACATATGCCATCAGTGGCAATTAATGGCTTGCACCGTCAGTGGCAATTCAACACCAGTCACATCAGTGGCTATTGGAGGTAACCAGTGTGTGATATTAGTCTCCGCTGTGCAATGATATTAGACAAACCACTGGTGACATCAGAAACTATTCATGTGACCTACATGTATTATATTTCAATCAAAAACAGCTTTGTTTGAGATACATGTAAGTAGTAGTATGTAATTCAGTTCATCGACGGATGTTATCACAAACTTCTTCACTGGGGTACTTCTGTATTAACTATACTACACGTAAATGTGTAAGTTCATGTTCAGGCAATTAATTATGTGGCAAAAACTGTGACAGTAATACCTCTATTTCTGTATCCAAATATTGCATCCTATGCAAAACTACACATGCATGTATCACTCATAACAATCTGCAGGTTACATACACTTAACCCTATCGCCGATTATTTCCCCTGACAAAAGTGACCTGCTGACGATCAATTCCCTGAGAACTGTTAAAACTTGTATATGTTGTCTTTGGAATGCTAGAAATTGCGTTTGCGTCCGAGATTTGCAGAAAAACATCAGAAACCTGTCTCCACAATACACACTCCAGTGTTATTTGCTCTAGTTTTATTGCAAAATAAATAAAATAGCATACAAAATTAGGTTTTACTGCGAGAGAATGCGCTTTTCCCCGGCTTTCTCGACTTAAAAACGTCAAAATCCAACGGAGAAATCATCTTTTTTCGACCGCATTTGACAGCGTTTCTCTCGAGTTTTACTCTGCCAATTTTCATGTTTGACCTCTCATTGGAAAGCGTAACCTTTCACCTTTCTACACAGGAAATAACCTGGAATGGATGGCAAAATAAAACAGAGGATACGATTGGATTATAAAACTAGAACTCATGGACTTCGAAAGGCCACCCCACATAGTACATGTAGGATTGCATTATTTATTTAATACACAATATATGAGCAGAAGATTCGCATCTTTACTCCCCAGACTCGTCACAGGAAATGCCTCCCTGGCAACAGTCGCCAATGAGAGCTAAGAACAATTATCAATTGCTGGTGATCCACAGATCTATGTCCTGAAAGATTTGCACGCTAAAAGGCAGACAGATGCTCGTTTTTATAAATAATTTGGTTTCTATTTTCCGGAAAGGCAAAAAAAAAAGGTTCAGTATTTTCCGGAAAATAGATACCCTTGCCAAAATTTATTACAAGGTATTGGGAATGGATAGGACAAGCAAGGCCGCCTCAGAAACATCTCCCAGACAACACTCACTAACAAGAACTAAGATCGGTACCCAGATTGGAATAAATGAACTTGAACTGAACAGATATGTGCGGTCAAACATAGACAACTGTATTTATGAATATGTGGCTTTCTATACCCCCAAAAATAAAAAAATAAATCTCTGTAAAGTAGATACTCTGGACAAAAATAGTTATTCTCAGCTACCGAGAATACAGACTTTTATATTTAAGAGGATTTCTCGGTATTCGGTCATGTTTTCTCAGTATTCGATCATGTTAACTTTATGGGAGCTTTCCCCTTAATTTCGACATCATCACATCCATGAAAACAGTCAGTGATCAGTGTGTGTGAGGTAGCTCGACTGGAAGACAAGCAAAGTAGCTGATCTAAATCTAAGATATTTAATAAAAATTATTCTCTCAGAAAAAGAATATATCAGGTACATCTATATTTTTTCATACATGGCATCTGGCAAGATAGATATATTCTGCTTGTCCTGTGATATGATGGAAGATAAACAGCTTCAAACTCTGGCCAACTTGTGTGCTGTTTTGCAAAATGAAATGAGGTAATTTAATCTTTATTTCATGAGTAAAAGGTACACGATGGTGTGAAGTCTACAAATTCGGAACAATTGAGTGTAACGCATAAGCAAAGTCACTCCAAATAAAGTTAAAAACGCATATTGACAGTCTCAATATTTTGACCAAGTTATATTTGTCATCAAGAGAAATATCAAAACTGACCTCGTTTCATCCCTTTCTGTCATGGTCCATGGTGGTTAATTTATATTGGACGGATTATATTAGGAATTTAGGTGAGAAATAGGGCTTCTTCAACAGGGCTTAACTTGGCACGCGTATATGACGACTTGTCTTCAGCCGCGAGAGATAAAAGACTTGGCAAGTATGTTCCGTCTATAATCTGCCTTGATTGTGAAGATATGACAAGTAAGCTTTAAAAACTTATTGAGACCTATGAATTGAGTCACAACGATCAATTGATCAAATAGGCCTACCGTGTTTATTACGGACAAAACTATAAAATTAGCGCCTTGCTCAACACATGATGTTTACTGAAAATTCCGCCATGATAACCATGCTCCTTCCGCTCAAATTTTGCGCAGTTGACCTTTGCGCACACCCGGAAGTACAGTACGACCACCAATTAAGTGGCGCAAATTCGCGAACCCTTCGCGAACCGTTCGCGGTAGCTCACGCGGACCTGTCGCACTGCTTTCGCATATGCGTGCGCGAAAGCATGTACGCGAAAGATAAGTTGAGAAATGAAGTCTTCATCTTTCGTGATTGTATCTATCTTTCGCGAAAGATATCTTTCGCGAAAGAAGCCAGTAGTCAATAAAATGTTTAAGCTTGACATGTGAATACAGAGCCAATTGCGTTAATGTTTACACTCGTTTCGGTTCAGTTATTAAAAGTTGACCGCAGAAGTTTTAAACCGGAACGAATTATGACCGGAATATAAACAGAGTTTGACCGGAACGAAATAAACCGAAACAGAATGAACGGACGGAGTGAGCGAAGTGGACTGCCCGCTGCTGCAGTTAAACTTTAATCGGCCGTACATGTTTGCCCGTAAATAAAGTTGGATGACTGACAGAATGGCTCACAAACCCGTATAGTTAAATGTTTATAAAATGTACTGATTGTAATTTGTATAGAAACATAAAGAAATGTCTTTTTCTCAACTTTTTCTCTACGCCCCACGTGGTCCAAATGTGCGAACTTTGACCCTGCGGAGCTATGCCCCTGAAAACAGCCGCACCACGTACCGTAGCCGTGCGGTGCTTTTAAAGTGTGATCTACTGTTCACTTCACCGGTAAAAAAGTACAATTAAAGGTTCTATTCTATTCATACTGTGATTACAGATGAATTGATTTTCAAAATACTATAACAACTACACGGCTTGTTGTCCCAAGATTCTGTTATAGTCGGCGTCTTTTGTTTGTTTGTGAGACTAATGTATAAATTGTTGCTGTACTTAGAATTAAGAGCCCCCCCCGCAATACATACCAACGGAATAAAAGAACAACATTTCACATGGGGTACATGCTGATCTAATCCCCATTACGAAGTTAGAGTATATTACCAATATAATAATAGTAACACTTTATTTTAAGCCTAGAGCTCAAATTAACAAAAAATGAATTCCGTTTTGCGAGACATGAGAAAATATAAAATATCACATATCTTGAAATGAAATCTTTAGTACTTCCATTTATATCTCCCTCTGCTCTCTCATTGTTATTTAATTATTTATTTTAATATCTAGCGCTGCAAAAGATCTTAAATGAACGAAGAAATGTACCGTGAAATTTGAATAGAACATTGAGTTGATGGGCCGCGAAATCCGAATGGGAAGGGGACTACAATTTCAATCAATCAAAAATCGAAATGTAATCGGGTGGGTCTATCAAAAGGAAAAATAGTTTATAAAATACTTAATTAATATTATCCTGGATGGTATAAAAAAAGATTCTTTCTCATCGAGGCGTACAAGGTACATTCCAAAGATGTTTTCCGTCCTCAATACAATTGTGTTGCGGAAACCTGTCGCTTATGTACGGAAGATATCCTGGAGAAACAACTTATTAGACCATTCTTCCTAATTATTTACATAATACTAAAAATTTGTCTGGACTAATGTGATAACAAACGAGAAGAATGCAAGATAATTTTACCGATAGCACAGAAGAATATATAAAATAAATATTCTGATAAAAAATATTATTAAACAATTTTGAATAACTTTTTTTTTCTCATATCGCTCAATCTTATAAACAGTTCATAACAGATCCTATCGTGAAACGCAAATAGAACAAAGATCTAGCATGAATGGACGAAATTCTTGCATAAAGCATTCACTATTTGCATGAGAAAACCGGAATGTGAAATTGAAGACCTGCTGTGACCTTCTCGCGCGGACCTTGGCGAGAGCACTTTCGTGCAGACGTTGCAAAAGATTTCATTCCCTACCCCAATTTAGAGCATATAAAATTATGTTTTTAGATCTAATATAGAGTTGATTGTAATAGAAAGAAGAAACATACATCTCGGTAAAATTGAATAACAAAGGGCACTTGATTGAATAATAACAAAAGGATACGAAATATGACACGGTAAGTAGCAGCCGTAACGCTAAGATTCAATTAGACCGCCACTTCATTGAACAGATATGACACTTACTGGTATCGATTGCACAAGAGGCGGATTGACTTTAAAGACGGAATAATCCGATATCCATGATTAACCAGTGCTGTCCGTATTCTGCTAGTCGACCAAGAGAATAGGGGTCCCAAAATGTAAGCAATGCTAACCCGCATTCGCCAAGGTATACGGGACAGATGCAGCACACGCGCAGACGGCGCCATCTTTAATATCTCTGGAAAATCTAGTCGGTCAAACGTAAACCACTCTTGTCCACTCAAAAAACGGTACGCGAAAGATAAAATCGTTCGCGAAAGAAACATACTTTCGCAAAATACGTTCGCGAAAGAAACATCCATTTTTGAAAAAAAATTGCTTTCGCTAGATAACATTGTCGATGTTTCGCGCACGCTTTCGCGTTACTTTCGCACATCTTTCGCTCTTTCGCGAACCGTTCGCGAATGGTTCGCGAAAGAAGGGGAACTTAATTGCTGGCTGTAGTGTACACAGCGAAAATGAAAGTGAGTGAATGAATGAATGACGCAAGCTATCAGAGTATCCCCTGCCATGCACCAGGGACGAGACGTCGATAGCGATTGAATGTGATCCAACATTTAATCCACTGTATTGATATTCATACTTTGCAATTTTGACAGCGGCAAAAAAGATAATTTATTTAATAAATTGACTTGACGGTAACATACTGTATTCATTTTTACGCAAACAAAAAAACGTTCCCGCTTATATAGTTTTGCGTAACCTACGGGTGAACTGAACGATCGTTCGCGCAAACTTTTGTGGCTTGAACTGAAGCAGTCACCTGTAAGTATGAAGTCCTGGCGGCTTAGAGACTGATACATCACCTGCCCAAATGTATTCAAGCGTTCGCTGTCAGGCTATCTCAGCAACTGGAGGCTGTATCAATTTTTCTCGTAAAAGTCTCGCGAGAGCCCAACTCCCACAATGCTTTGCGTATGCGCAAAGACGTTTCCGCGCAAGTTGTTGTTGCAACTGGGCTTTTTCAAACCGGAAGGGTAGAATTTTAGATGAACAATTTGGGCTTGAAAGACACACTTCCAGCCCTCGCAATTAGCCACGGCAAACAGCAATTGCCGTGGTAAATGCTGGGGTAAAATCACTTCGCGTCGGCAGTTTTTTTGCCGTGGTAGGGTTGTAACCAACAAGAAACAAAAATGCGAATAAAACGAAAAAAATCATATATACATATCCCCGAATGTGCATTGATCTTCACAATATCAATTAAATGTATGACAAACTCCCACGTAGTTAATAAAACTGTTCCTTGTCTGTGGCTCCGCCCCTTCTTGCATAAAAAATCCGATTGTAAACGTGAACATCCACAGCTGAGAAATGCACCGGAAGTCTCCAATCAGTGGTACCTTGAAACTGGTACAAATCTCCACGCAGATCCTTCTATCACGATGAGCTGAAGAGTGAAAATACAAGAGCGTTAACTCTAAACTGAACTGAACTAATGGAGGCTGCCGACGAGTGGACCATGGTTGATAATTCCTGACATATTCATAATAAAAAAAAATAGAATCGGTGACTGGAAGATATTTCATCAGCTGAATGGACGGAGAAGATGAAAATGAATTACGAGTAAAGAGAGAGAAAAAAAGAGAGGAAAACATACTTTCAAGCTACTTCCCTGCACAATATTATGTTTTATGAGCAAAGCATATCTGCAAACAAGATGAAAAGGCATACAGGCCTGCGGATCAATACTACATACTTACTAATATTAGAACAAAAGTATCACGAAATTCTGCCCGATCCAATCAAGAAAACAACACAAATGGGTGGAATATACACTGCAATTCGCTAGTATGTAACATTAATTATATATTATATTATATTAATTATAACCCTTTTCATGATATTTTGTTCATATTTTTTAATCTTTCGAAATAGCTTATCAAAAAAAGAAGCCGCGCGCCATTCTGAAATTAAGCGTATGGTGTAGCTACGTACGTGGTCTTTCAAAACAGAGTAAAATGGGAGCGGCGCGCGGCTTAGTTTAGACGAAAAATCCATTAATGATACCCCTTTACATGATATGAGACGAATTGGCATTTCATATGTCGAATATCCATTGAATATCCAATATCAAACGAATATCCAGCGAATATCCAATGAATGTCAAATGAATATCCAACGAATATCCACTGAATATTTCTGAATATTTAACCTTTGTAAACCGAACCCGTGAGATATGAATGTCCAATCTCCAATATCCAATATCAAACCCACTTCAAACCGCTCTTGTGTGAGGCTTACAGCTGGTTCTCGCGAGAGTTGCACCAATATGTGAGGTTTGATATGCTTAACTTGCGGTTTGAAGTGGAAAATTTGGCCCGAGATCCGCACATGCTGCTCGCAATCCGTACTTGATCCACACATGACGCCCGCAATCCGCACTTGATCTGCACTTTTATTTGCGCCACTAGACTCCAGACTTATCCCGAATGCTCCCGTCTTCTCCCACGAATGCCACACCTCATTATCGTTTGTGGAATATCCACCAGTCTACAGCCTGTTTCAACTTTTGTTAAAAAGGTGAATGTTTGCAGGCGCCACCTTTAAATGGTGACGGTCATCATCTTTCATGGGTGATGAATTTGCGTCATCTCCCTTAAAAAGTTATGTCCAAACTTCACACTCATTGCTCATCGCTCTTCGCTCTTCAGAGGTAACCACTATCGTTTTGGAAGGTAATCATAGAAAAAGTATGAGGTATGGTTTTTCATTTGTGCCAATTCGATCTCGCAAAAGTCGACGCACGACGCACGACGCGCGACGCGAAAAGTCGACGTCACGTTCCGTCGCGCGTCGACTTTTACAATGTTAAAGACATAGGCCAAAACTCGACATCGTGTTTCAAAAGTCGACGTCAACTTTTGCCCAATCTCCTAACATTGTAAAAGTCGACGCGCGATGGAGAGGGCGACGTCGCCTTTTAAAACGCAACGTCGACTTTTTCCGTCGCGCGTCGACTTTTGAAATGTCGACGCGCGACGGACATTCGCGTCGGGCGTCGCCTTTCAAAAAGTCGACGGGCGACGCGCGACGGAAAAAAAAAACTAATTAGAAAAACTAATTAATAGCTTGTGTAGCTCAAAGGAAATGTGGGATCTTAC